>PVIR01000482.1:0-175962 GCA_004026965.1 Petromus typicus
TTTTTTTTTTTTTGAGACAGGGTCTCACTTTTGTAGTTCAGGCTGGCCCTGAGCTCAGCCTCAAACTTACATCACAGCAATCCTCCTGCCGCTGCCTTCCGAGTGCTGGGATTACAGGTGTGAGCCACCATGCCCAGCAGTGACATGTGGTACTGATTGCTGCTGGGGCCTGAGTCTCCATGCCCAGCATGGTATGTGGTTACTGGGGATTGAACCCAGGCCCTTGCACTTGCAAGACAGGCGCCGGAACCACTGAGCTAAATCGTATAGGGTCTTTTTGATCAGGAGACTCCTCTGGGTGAGCCAAATTCCTAGCCCTTTTACCCCAGGGAATTTACAATTACTGCAGTCCTGGGGAGGGGGTGGATCTGGATCTTGACTCCCCCTCATTCAGAAGTACGACGGCTTATCAGTCACTGTTATCCGGGAGTACTCCTGATGTCTTTGACCTGTGGCAAGAATCTCCCTTCTTGTGAGTGTTTCAAGGGCATGCTCTGTCTGTCTGCCTGCCATATGTCTAACTACCTTTCCTACCTATAATAATGGCATTGGGCAGGTGTCCTTAACCTTGAAGGGGTAAATAGACACTGAGAAAGTCTACCTCGGGTTAAGCCTGTGTTACAGTTTTGGAGAAAAACATTCCTTAAATGATCAACAGGTCTATTTGTACAACTCAGTAGAATCTGACCCAGAAGGAAGCAAAGGCACAGACACCACTTGGAGACAGGTGCCACGCCTTTTTATACACATTAAATCACTGGACATCAGACAGCCCCAGACCCAAGGGGAGGGTCAAGGTTTTCAGGAGAAGTGGCCTTTGAGACCCTGGGAAGTAACCTAAGCAACCACTATAAAGCAAGACATGCTGTTGACAGAATAGAAAAATACTAACAATCTAATTTGCCTATCTCCACAACTCAACATTAGTGATTTTTAAATCAGTTTACAGCATTTGAAGTTAGAGAGTCTTTCAGGTTTGCCATCTATCTGTTTTGATAGATACCTGTGTATCTTCCACAACTATACTTACTCGCCTCTTCCCAGAACTCTACTTTTCTCGTGGCTTGTAATATCTTCTTCTTCATCAGTATGTGATTAGGGCATAGTATCCGACAGTAAAAATGGACTAATCATTGCTTACTCCTGGAGGACAACAGCAATCCTTTTGTCTTGGTATTTTCCAGTATGATGCTTCATGCATCTAATTCATACATTAAACAAAAGGGAACAGTGCAAAGGACATTAAAGAAAGTTCGCTGACCTTGAGGTCTTGAATATCCTTCTATTATTCGGGTCTTTCTCTTAACATTCACTCCCCTGCATCTTAATTCCCAGAATGCTACCTTCTCAAGTCAGAGCTCTGAAAGTTTAGTCTTCAAATGTATTAACTATGTAAGCCCTGTTCCCTCTGGACTGTTAATAATTCTTTAAAATGCACTCCAGAGCCGCACTTTAGGGAACTCAGGTCGGGCAGAGTTAATCAGTAAAAATCTAGGGTAGCCTGGTGGCCAAGGACTTTTCACAGGACTCAGGAGAGTGGCGGACTCATTACCATTTTTAGTACAGCAGCAGCTCAATGAGTATGCAAATTACGGCAGAAACAAGCAAGCTCCAGTCCCAGGAAGGCCTGCAGGTTTCTCGCCTTCGCTCCGCGAAGGGGCGGGACCATATAGTGGGCGTGCCGGGGTGGGGCCTCTTCTCGCTCCACCCCCAGCAGGAAAGGGCGGGCTGTGCCGCCACGCTCGCTCCCGCTATGGGTCTCGGAGTGTGGACGCGCGCCGTGTCGTGAGCGCGCGCCCGGCCAGTGACCCGCTCTGGGATGGACGGCGGCTCGGTGGCGGAGGAAAGGCCGAAGCGGCAGTCGGGTCGCCGGCGTCTCCTGTTCTTCTTGCCCGTAGGCCGCTACGGAAGCCTGGGCGGTCTCGGAGCCCCTGCACACCGCTGTCCCTCTTCGCTGCCCGGCGGGCCGGGGGCGCTGCGGGCCCGGGGCGGCGCGTCACGTGCGTCGCCGCTGCTCCTCCTCCTGCTCGTGCCGCCCCCGCGCCGGGCCGCTGCCGCCCCGCGCCGGCCGCTGGCAGACTGGGAGCGCGGGCGACCCGGGCCTCCGGCGCCCCAGGCTGGGCGCGGCGCGTGGAGGGGCCCGGCGGGCACCAGGGCGACCGGCGCGGTCCTCCCGGGCCCGGCGGCCGCGCTTGCGGCCTCCAGGAGAGGTGAGGGCCAGGCGGCGTGGGGCGGGCGGGTGAGCCGGGACAGCGGGGCGAAGGTCCGGGCCGGCTGCCCCGGGAGACCGCGCCCGGCTGGGAGGTGCCGGCAGAGCAGGCTCTGAGTCCCGGGATGCTCGACCCGTCAGCCGCCCAGCTGAGGGCGTCTCGGAGGAGGGCAGGCGCCGGGTCAGCGAGGGACGGAGCGCTCTGGAGCACAGCGCTGTTTGACAGTTTAATTTCAAACCCCAGTAGATTCAGGGCTCCGTCCAGGAAGCACTGACGCGCAGCCTGTGTCTGGCGCTTCTCCAGATACTCGGCAAACACCAGTCAGCACAGTTCCCCCCCCCCCCCGAACTTAATTGGAGCACAAGAAATGGAATGAAACGTGTATATGTAGGAATGTGTATATGCATTCATTTATATTGATGTGCATCTATAATTGTGCACATAATTTGATAAATACTATAGGAAAAATCGAGGTCAGAGTTGGCCAGTGGATTGGCCAGGTGAGTTAAATTTACTTGTGAGTTTAAATTGAGTAATCAGAATTAGTTTCACTAAGGAGGACCCATCTGAGTAAATACTTAAAGGAGGTGAGAGAGATCACTGCTGTGCGTAAGATTAGGAAAGAAACAAGTTCGGATTTGCTCAAAATGCTGATAAAATGTCATTGTATTAATCAGTAAATGAGGCACACATGTCATATAAGTATCCATTAATAGCCATAAGTTCCCACATCTTTTTTTTCCTTATCTTTTCTAGAGAAATGTTGGTGAAGTGTTGACTAAAATTTTAAAATACCATGGTGGGGGGAGGCGTGTGATAAGTGAAAGGCGAGGAGTGAATGTGGCTCGGGTGGGGATGAGTGAGAACTGCCCATGTCCAGCAGCAATCAGAAGTTATGGGGCGATTTGGTCCTTCCATCTGTGTTGACCTTGGCTGTGCTGCTGTTGACGTGCTGGTAACTTCCCGTCTGTTCCCTCTCTTAATTCTGAGTTACAGGCCAAAGCTGTGTCTTTCACATTGGTCTGTTGTCACTATGTCAGAAGCGTGGTACTTTGCTTTAGTGTCAAAGATCTCATTTCTTGAGAGTCGTAAAATGAGGGTGGATGCATAAAAAGGGAGACATAAAACAGACTGTTAAAGAAGCATACGTGCTGTAGAGCTATCGCCCAAGGTGTGTTTTTGTCCCATTATTTTCAGCCCAGTGATTCCTTTGCTTCCAGAGATCTGGGTTGGATGATTTAAGGGACTTATGAGAAGGAATTTTTTTTTTTTTTTTTTTGAGACAGGGTCTCGCTTTTGTAGTTCAGGCTGGCCCTGAGCTCAGCCTCCAACTCACATCACAGCAATCCTCCTGCCTCTGCCTCCTGAGTGCTGGGATTACAGGCGTGAGCCACCACACCCGGCACTGTGGTGTGTGGTACTGATGGCTGCTGGGGTGAGTCTCCACACCCAGTATTGTATGTGGTTACTGGGGATCGAACCTGGGTCTTTGCGCTTACAAGACAGGTGCCGGAACCACTGAGCTAAATCCCCGGCCACGAAATTCTTTACCTATAAAGTTCTTGTCTCTGCAATACTAACTTTGGGCCTCTCCTGCATTGTGTTTTTAAGATCCGTTTGATATGTGGAAGGTCTTGGGGAAGGAGAGTTGGGTCTGGCACTGGATGTGCTTGCTTCCTGTTAGCTGGTGGGAATCCAAAGTGCTACTGTGTCCTCAGGGTTTGCTAGTTGACAGCAAGGTGACATTCCCTTCCCCCACCATGGGTGGAGAGCCCAAGTGGAGTGTGGCCAGCCCTTTTCTCCACTTTGCAGAAGGCAGTGTTTCTTTGAAATAAGCGTGCTATTTCTGGTTCCTGTGGTTTCTGGGAAAGAAAAAAATTCTGTGGTGTCCAGATCATTATTAGGTGTTGCTTAGAAAGCATGGTGTGATTATTTGCTTTGTTTTGTGTATGTGTGGGTGTGAGTGGGAGTGAGAAATTCATGTTTTAATCCTATGGATGGTTATTTTGTTATCAGAAACAAACCATTTGGGACTAGAATAACCTTGCCATTCTTCACAAGCTGTTCTAGACTTGGTGTTTACAGATCTCCTGGGACAGTCCAGCAGTGTCTGGAGCTGGGTGAGGTGGCCTTAGCCAATTCAGGACAAGTACTTTCTTTCATCTATTCACTCATCACCATTTCTCAGGCTGTGCTTTGTGCTGGTCAGATGGGCAGACTTTCTTGGTCTCTTCTTATAAAAGCCAGTTCTAGTCTCAGGACTAGAGATGATTGATGGGTAGGTTGCTAGATTTAAGTAAGTTTATTTATGTGGAAAGGGAGATGAAGAGGTGAAAGGAGTTGATCTCAAAGCTTCTTTCTAGTCTCACAATCTGAACCCTAAAAAGCATTACACTTCAATTACAAAAACTAAAAAATAATTCCCTGCTGCTACATGTAAGGCACTGTACTGGATAATAAAGATAGATTAGACTGGGTACTCGTGTCCCCGACAGGATAGAGTAGGAACCCAGGCTGGACAACCTAGTGATGGAGCCAGAGGGTCGCTAGTCTCAGAGGGTTGGGATATAGCTCACTGTGGAAGCTCTGAATTCAGTGTCTAGTACCAAAAAATTGCCTTTTGGCAACTAGGGCTAATAAAGATACAGGTAGAGAAATAGTGAGTGATATGATGGAGCTGGAAAGACAGGGAGCCTTTATTACTCCCTTACCTTGGTAGGGATCACCCAGTAGGGATATCATAAATTAAAACAGAATGCTAGGCCTTGAACTTAATGCATATTTGGTATATATCCAATTACATGCAGAAAGGTATAAAAAGATGTTGAAAATGAAACAGCTGGGTAAGAGAAGCAAGCCATGCTTAGAACATGCAAGTGAAGGAAGTAAAATGGCTTCGGTGCCTGCACATCTAAAAGGATATGAGTGAGCTAAAGTAGTAGGGCCTTTGTATATTTGGGCTGGGACCTCATGCTATAGGCCAGTGGGTCTTTAACTATTAGAGCCTATTTTTACCATCAAACTCTTACGCTGTTGCCTTTTATATTTTGACAAACAGTGCTGATGGAAATATCATGGCACCTCTTACCTTGATGCTGGGACTCCTGTCCTTTTCTTAGATTGCTAGTGATTTGGGGATGACTGTGACAGGCTACATCAGATCTGTGATGTCACTGTGTCCTCATCACATTTTTTTCTGACTTGTAGTTTTCTTGTAGAGCTCTTAGGAGTGAAAGATGGAGAATGACTCCGACTACCTGAACTTTTGGTCACTCAGGAGACCTTCTGAGGACACCTTTGAATTAGTAGATGACTCTTCTCTCTCCTAACATGAGGCTCCAGCCTGGTGCCTGTCCATAGCACAATTAGAAAAATGAGGACCATTACATAGCAATATTTTCAATTAGCTAAGTTTATTACCTTTAAGTGAAAGGCCTTTGTTTTAGATTATCCATCTTTTTCCTCCAAATGTGTCAAAATATCTTTTTTAGTTTGCTGGTAATAGTAAGAAGTTATTATGTTTTGGGCCGGGGAGTTAGCTCAGTGGTTCAGGCGCCTGTCTCGCAAGCGCAAGGACCCCGGTTCGATTCCCCGGTAACCGCATAACAATACTGGGTGTGGAGACCCACACCCAGCAGCAACCAGTACCACATACCACAGTGCCGGCGTGGTGGCTCACGCCTGTAATCCCAGCACTCGGGAGGCAGAGGCAGGAGGATTGTGATGTGAGTTGGAGGCTGAGCTCAGGGCCAGCCTGAACCACAAAGCGAGACCCTGTCTCAAAAAACCTAAAAAAAAAAAAAAAAGAAGTTATTATGTTTTAAAGTCTTTTCTTGAAAAAATAAAAACTGGTAACCCAAATGTTGATCTAATTTTTTAAAAAAACTGTTCTCATAGTTTGGAATTTAAAAGTCAAGAAACCATTCCAGAATAGTACATTACATCTCTCAGATGAGTGCCTTGAAATAAAATTGATCTGCTGTTAAATATATGACAATTCCTACCTTGGATGCACAAAGGCCCAAGATCAATCTCTGGTACCACAAAATAAATAAAAAATAACAATTCATAAGAAAGAGAAAGATTGTTAGAACACATCTTCTAAAAGATCACAGCCTTTATAAATGTAGGTACAAAGTCTTCAACAAAAAATACTAGCTAACTAGTATTGGCCAGGAATTTTGTATGTCATGACCAAGTGAGTGTCCCAACAATGTTAGATTTATTAATATCTGAAAATTCATATACTATACCTGTTTTTGAGCATGTAAATCAAAATCTACATGCTTATCTCAGCAGACCCAGAAAAAGTATTTTCAGAATTTAATGGCTTTTCATTACTTTTTAAGACTCTTAGTAAACTAGAAATAAAAGGGAACTTAACAGCTAAATCTACATCAGACCTAATGCAGAAAGACTACGCTTTCATGTAAGGTCAGGAACAAAAGCAGGATACCAGCTCTGGCTCTTCTGTTCAGCAATGCACTAGAGGTTCTACCAGGACAAATAGGTAAGAAAACTAAGTAAAGAGGCAACCAAGTTGGAAAGGAGAAGTAAAACCATCACCATTCTCAGTTGACATGATTTTGTGTATTTAAAAAAAGCTAAAGAATTACTAAAATATTAGAAGTAGTAAATTCAACAAGCTACAAAATCAATTGTATTTTTATACATTTGCATAGTAATCTGAAAATGAAAGTAATAAAATAATTCCACTTAGGGTTAACATCAAAAAGAATAGAATACTTAAGGATAAATTTAACAAAAGAGCATAAGACACTCAGCAAAACCAGGTAACATTGTTGGAGAAATTAAAAACTTGAATAATTGAGAAGCTCAGTACTGGATATGGTGGTACAAACCTATAATCTTAGCATTTGGGAGGCTGAGATAGGAAGATCCTGTGAGTTCAAGGCCAGCCTGAACAGCTGTTTTAAAAAACCAAAACAACTGTAACAATTCTATTGGCTTCCTGGCAAAAAATGACTTATCCTGTAATTCATAAGGAAGTGAGAAGGACTCAGTAGCCCAACAGTCTTGAAAAAGAGCAAGTTCAGGTCCAGTTTCTGAGGCCAGAACACATAGTAGAGCTACAAATAATATACAAACTATGGTGCTGGCATAAGGACAGCCTTACCAATCAGTGGAAAAGAATGAGAGCTCACAGATAATAATTATTGAGCGAGGATGAGAAGACAGTTCAGTAGAGAAAACAGGGCTGGGACAACTGAATATATATAGTTAGCATCATGAAGCTACCTTATCCACATTCAAGAAGTCAAAATGAATCAAAGACCTGTTTAAGCTAAAACTCTTAGAAGTAAACAGTGATTCTTGCCTGAGGTTCTTATGAGCTCAAAATCAAGCAACAAAGAAAAACAGATTTGGACTTCATCATAATTGAACTTCTGTTCTTTCGTGATATACCTGCTATGGGAAACAATCTGGCAGTTCCTGAAACGGTTACCCTATGATCTAGCAGTTCCACTGCTAGTTACACAGAGAAGAGAACTGCAGATGTGATGTCTGTGGAATTACTCATGATAGCCAAGAAGTGGAAATAACCCATGTCCTTCAACTTATGACTGGGGAGAGCAAATTGGTATACTCATATAATGGAATATTATCTTACAATACCAAGAAGTAAAGAATTGACACATTCTACAACATGGATGACACTTGAAGATGTTATGCTAAATGAAAGAGGCCATTTCCATTTATATACAGGACAGCTCTAGAGTATGCCAACAACAGAGACAGTAAATATGTTAGTCTTGACAAGACTAATCTATTTACTAAGGAGCCCCAGTGAGAAAGGGGTGGAAGGTTCGGAAGGCGATGATTACAAGGTACAGTTTCATTTGGGGTGAGGAGAGTGTTCTACAGTTGATTGTGGGGACGGATGCACAACTGTATAAATACACTAGAAACAATTGAACTTTACACTTCAAGTCCGTGAATTATACGGTATGTGAGCTGTATCTCCTAAATCGATATAAAAACCAGATCCCAGGATGTAGCTTAGTGGTAGCTAAGTAATGCACATACTTAGCATTCATGAGAGTTATGCTTTATAAAGTCCTCAACACTCCCCCCCCACACACACACATGCATGTGCACTAATAGGCTTTTGGGTTACACCTTACTATTTCAGAGTGCTGACATGCTTTTGCCATGAACTCTGTTTTGAACTTTGTTTCCTCTCTGTTCTAGAGCTGAGCCTGTCTGCACAGTGCCTGCAGCTGGAGCACAGAAGGACAGATTTCACCTCTTCCGGGAATCAGAAGCTCTACTTCGACACCCATGCCTTAGTGTGCTTACTGGAAGAAAATGGTAACACTTGGGTCCCTCAGCATCCCACCAAACTGTTCCATTTACTTCCTTATGTTTCTCTTTGAGTACTTTTCTTTTTTTTTTCTTTTTTTTTTTTGAGACAGAGTGTCACTTTTGTAGTTCAGGCTGGCCCTGAGCTCACTATGTAGTCCAGGTGAGCCTCGAACTCCCAGCAATCCTCCTGCCTCTGCTTCCTGAGTGCTGGGATTGCAGGTGTGAGCCACCACACCCAGCATTGTGATATGTGGTTACCAGAGATTGAACACCGGTCCTTGTGATTGCAAGGCTGGAACCACTGAGCCAAATCCCTGGCTTTTGACTTTTAAGCCTGCAGGTAATCTTTCAATCCTCATTGTTTTGTTTAAGGATATTTTTTGCTTTATCACTACAATGAAGATTTTTTTCATATATGTTTCTCTTTGTATGAATGAAATGCATTTTTATAACATCACTAACATGGGAGAGTAGTATCTTAGATCAATTTAGATGCAAGTTGATTAAAACTCAGGCATGATTTCTGTGACAGTTGGGTTTAAACAACAAAAGAGGTAGTTTCATCGCTGCACTGTGTGCTTTTAAGAATTTTACAAAAGTACAATGTTACTGAGCAGCAGGTATTGATCATTTCCAACTCACTGTCTCATTTATTGCCTTTGAGTTAATTAATATAAAAGATCACTCCAAAATGCATGGTATTCATTGAAAGTACAGTTAGAATGTGGAGACATTCTCATACTTAACTGTATTAAGATGAGCACACCCACTATAATTCTGTGTTCTGTCATACGTATGGTCTCAAAATCAGAATTTCAAATTATGCCCTTGAAATAAATGTGTTTTTACCTCACTGTCTAGTTATTTATTCAGTGTGTATGCTCATATTTGAAAATCTAAGTGCTGAATAATAACTAATGTTCATAGCTTTTCTCCTCAAATTTAAAACAGTAGATCTTTTTGACCAAAACTTTTTTCAGCTCAGAACTTTGAAGGTAAGTAGAAATGAGGGGAGTGTGAAGTTATCTTGATAGACGGTTTTATTTTTCTTGATTTCAAACCTTGACCCATTATTATTAGCATCTTTGAAGACCAGAGGTGTGAGGGCTCCACCAGGATTAGGCGTTTGTTCATCCCCCCCCCCCCCCGGGTGAAGGGTGCAGTGAGTCTGAATTGACTGGCTTAGGAGGAGACCAGGAAGGGTTCTCTGAGGAGTGTCAGCCCTTTCTGTATCCAGAGCCGAGGCTCCTGATGAACACAGCTTCCTAAGTCTGTGATCTTAGCCCTTTCTGTATCTTAATCTTCATCCCCGTAGTTCGTAACTCAGTTGGTTTATTTTTCTTACCTCTTTCTCCTCCTCAGGTGGTTATAACCTATATGGATTTTGACTTTGTTTTATCATCTGCATATATCTGGCCTTTTCTCTCTCTCCCTCCCTCTCTGTCTTTCTGTCTGTCTCTATTAATTTTTGCTGTACTGGTAATTGAGCCTTCAGATTGAGCTAGCGCCCCAGCCCTCTATTGAGACAGGACCTCACTGAGTTGCCCAGACCAAACTCAAACTTATGATGTTTTTGCCTCAGCCTTCTCTAAAACAAACAAACTTATTTTTAGCTTATTTATTAAAATTTTACATATTATATATGTACCTTTTTCTTATAGTTATCAAGCCCAATTATGTTTAACCATCAGAACTTTTAATAAAAATTTAAAATCAAAAGTCATATCCATTTTCTAAATATTAAGGCAGAAAAGAAAATAGAAAATATGGATCTTAAAATTAAGTATCTTGTCCACTATAGAATATCTACACAATTCAGAGAAATACGAAAAAAGAAACGAAAATTATAATGAGTGTTTGCATATGTATAGCTCAGCGGTAGAATGTGCTTGGTTTGAGGCCTTGGCCTCATCCTCAGTGGCACTGAGAAAACTACTACAGAAGCTGTCTTTGCACCTGTAATTGTGGCTCTTGCTCTAGTTTTCACCTGACGTTGAACTGAGGCTTCCCCTGTGTTAAACATTCTTTGAAAATATGATGTGGACAGCTAGGAAGGGCATTTGGGACCATCATGCACCACAGCCCCTCGCTGGACCTGGAAGGCAGATGTTGCAAACTGGTCAGAGTGACAGGCACATCCTCCAGTGACTCTGGGCTCTGTACTTTACTGTCACACTATGCTTTCCCCATTTCTGAATTTAGACTATTGAAAGAATGTATAGGTTTACTTTTTTGTTTTTCCCCTGCCAAGTTCATTTCTTCTGAACGTGGTTGTATTTGTGTGCTTGCTTAGGATTTACAACTCAACAAGCAGAAATCATTGTGTCTGCATTAGTCAAAATCATGGATGCCAACACGAACATCCTCTACAAAGACATGGTCACTAAGGTACAGCAGGTTAGTGTGGTTTGTGCAGTTTTGTGAATTTGAAATTTGAAATAAGGCTATTGATTGTAGTAAATCTGAATGTAATTTTCAGATAATATTTGCTTAAAAAGTGTGTCATAATTTTAGCTGTAGTGAAGGGGCAAAACGCTGTAATTACTAAAAAGCATTCAAAGCTGTTTAGTCAGCTATTATGGACTCACCATCCTTGACAGTGCATTGTGCTCAGATGCTGACTTTGAGTGAGTGAGTAGAGCTGTGGCTAGAACGGGAGCCTGGCATCAGGTTCTTGAGCCCGGCCATCACCCTTGCTGACGGAAGCGGTAGTGATGCTCGTGTGTGCTTCTGTTCTTTTTGTTTTTTCACAATGGAGAGTGACATGACCAGCCCCCTCCCTCGTCCACATTCTAGTTACTCATCAAGGTAATAACATGTTGGCTGGGGATTTAGCTCAGTGGTTCCAGCACCTGCCTTGCAAGTGCAAGGGCCTGGTTTAGTCCCCAGTAACTACACAGAGCAATGCCAGGCAGGGAGACTCATGCCCACCAGCAATCAGTACCACATACCACAGTGCTGGGCATGGTGGCTCATACCTGTAATCCCAGCACTTGGGAGGCAGAGGCAGGAGAATTGCTGGGAGTTTGAGGCTGAGCTCAGGGCCAGCCTGAACTACAAAAGTGAGACCCTGTCTCAAAAAAAAAAAAAAAAATAATAATAATAATAACGTGTTAGACAACAGGAGGGGATTTCTAGGCTGTTATATTATTAGCTTTGTTTCTCTTTTCCTAGGAGATCACTCTTCAGCAAATAATGTCTCAGATTGCAAATGTGAAAAAAGATATGATTATTTTGGAGAAGAGTGAATTTTCAACCCTTAGAGCAGAAAATGAGGTAAAACTACGGAGCCACTTAAAAAAATTTGTTCTGTTAAGACTTGAGATACACTGTAATACACCTACGTGAAAGGGTATGTATGTAGGAGTCCATCAAAGCACATCTCCGACGTGCGCCCCAGTCAGCGCCCGAGTCAGAGTGGGACCAGTGCCGGAGGCCACTGCTCTCCAGCAGCACCCCCAACCAGTGCTGCCTGTTTTAGAACTTCCTGGTGAAAGTACACAGTGTGTCCTCATTGTCTGGAGTGTCATGTGAACCTGCCATATATTTTAAGGTGATGTCCCTGGGATGGGTCCAGGTTTGGGTGGTCACAAATGAGTGCTGCGACACAGTATCTCTTTTCCCTGTTTAAAGTATGGCTAGAGGAGCGGCATCATATACCACTGTACACGTGCTGTCCCTCTATTCTGAATATCATTTTATTTTCAGTCCTATGTAAAGTCCCAGAAGGGAAGGTTATTTATTACTTTCTGAAATTGCCCCTCTAATCAACTATTTGATGGCAGAATTTTGTTGAGATAAAAATTGGAGGAGGTGTTTGAGAAAGCAGGGTGCTGAAAGCAAGTATGTGTGTCAGAAAACAACTG
Organism: Petromus typicus; assembly: GCA_004026965.1. Taxonomy (NCBI): domain Eukaryota; kingdom Metazoa; phylum Chordata; class Mammalia; order Rodentia; family Petromuridae; genus Petromus; species Petromus typicus. The sequence continues at coordinate 12,404 of PVIR01000482.1, forward strand.
CATCACCAGTTTCATGTAACCTTCACTGTGAACTGACCCAAGTTGGGCCTCACATGGGCATTGTAGTTTAGTCACCAGCTTTGTATCCTTCACGTATTCACCTGCATGATGAAGTAGGGCAGAAAGTTGAATTTCTATGTTAATGCGTGTTGTAATGTTTGTTGATCGAATTTTGTATTTTTGTTCTTATATCCTTGTTTCTAATGGTTTTTAGAAAATAAAGCTTGAGCTACATCAGTTAAAACAGCAAGTAACGGTAAGAATCTTTTTCTGCTTTTTTTGTTAACTACGTAAATGTATTAAAGTATATGTCAGAAATACATATATTCTCTTAAAAGCTTTATTTTCTGTCACATTTTGTGTAACATGCCTCAGAAGTACACAATGAATAAATTACCGGTGCTACTAAATTCATTAAGAAAATAGTTTTCGAGGAAGAATTACATCATTTTAAAATCAAAATCTTTTGAAAGTAGCCACATGGAACCCTATGATTCTCTTAGAATTACATGATTTTTGGTGGTATTTTAAAAATACCAGCTCAGATTTTTTTTTTTTTTGGTAAAAAGGATATTGGTGTTTAAATAGAAAAGATTTTAAACTGGGTGTGGTGGTTCACACCTATAATCCCAGCATTTGGAGGCCAGAGGCAGGAGGATCACTGTAAATTCGAGGCCAGCCTGGACTATATAGTGAGTTCAGCACCAGCCTGAACTACGAAGTGAGACACTGTCTCAAACACACACAAACACAAAAGATTTTGGTAAGCTGGATAGAAGGCCTTTATTTAACCATATATTAATATTTCTCTTCTTTGAATCCATCTTTGCTTTCCAAGGAACTGCTTTAATTATAATTCCACAAAAAGAATAGATAGAAATCTTGAGGTTAAAAGCAAGAATAAAGCTTGTAGTTCCAGCTGATTGAGAGGCTAAGCCAGGGGATATCATGTGAGCCTGGGAATTTGAGGCCAACTTGAGCAGTAAAGTAAAATGCCACCTCAAACACCCAGTATCCAAAACCAGGATGATGGATTGGAGATGGGTGGACAAATCGATGGGTGGATGGACGGATGGCAGGCAGATGTTGGAAGCCTAAGACAGCTGGCTGCAGGCATAGCCTGCCTAGCGTCTCCATGTCACTGGGCCCTGGCTCCTTTCCCAGAGGCCCCTGACTGCACCCTCACCTTGGTTGGCCTCCGTAGGACAGAGACAGTGGGTGATCCTGCGTTGCAGCCTCAGAAGTTTGAATTTCTGACTTCAGATTTCTCTTTTGTTTGTCGTTTGCCTTCCTGCTAGGATGAAGTGATCAAAGTCCGAACAGATACCAAATTAGACTTCAATCTAGAAAAGAGCAGAGTAAAAGAATTGGTATGTTCCTTTCTGAAAGTAGATTCTGAGTTCATTTCTTTTCAGGACAAAATGCTTGTTTAAGTCTGGATTCATATATAGGTCCTGAGGACCACTGAGTTTTTATCTACTGAATCAGTGTACATTTTGAAATTTCAGTTATATTTTGGATTAGGGTTTATCATTGATGCTTTCAAAAGTAACACTAAAATTAAAATCTTGGTCATACAGTGTTTGATTCTTTGTTTTAGAGATACTGAATTATATTTTACGTAGATGTTGATAAAGAAATTAAATTCAATCTTCATCTATTTAGTACTGATTCAAATCTCCATATACCCTAATTTGGCAAAATATGACTGTCACATGCATTTTATTAGGTTAATAATATGAAATAATATTAAATAGACACTGAAACGTAAGGTTAAAATATTTCTTTATTGGTTTTATTGAGGAGATTGTGTTTGTTTTGGGGGTTGTGGTTCATTGGGGTTTTGAGTGTTAGGGATAGAATCCAGGGTTTCACTCATGCTAAGCGAGGTCTTCCATTGGACTGTATCCCAGCTCCAGATATTGTATTTTAAATATAATAGGAAATTGTATGTCTTCATAAAAATGTGTTGGACCAGGAATGGTGGTACACGCCTATAATCCCAGCACTTGGGAGGCTAAGGCAGGTGGAACACTGAATTTGAAGTCAGCCGAGGCTACATTGCGAGTTTAAGGCCAGGCTGAACTACACAAAAAAACCTTGTCTCAAAAAAAAGAAAACAGATACATGCATTGGATGCCACTGGTGATTTCTCACCTGTCTGGATGTTCATCTGTCTTCTCACTCAGTCTTCAGATAACAGCAACACTAGTGAGACGCTGTTCTCATTCTTGGTATAATAGGAACAAGGGCTGGGTGGCATGAATTGGAGATGCATGCAAAGATTGTGTACTCGAAGTGGTTTTCATTTTCTTTTTCACAAAGTACCTTTAATCAGAATGGTCTCTAAATGATAAATGAAGCTAATACTATAACTCAAAGATGTCATTGCATTTTGGCCCTGCTGTAGGATTTGGATGGCTAAGTTGAGCTTCATTATAAAAATTATTATCATTCTCATCTTACTCATCTTTCTAGTCTTGCAACACTTTTCAGCCATGAAGGATAAATCACCTGGTATTACTAAGGCAGTAACAGGCCCGGAGCCTATAATTAGTGTCTAGAAGACAAAGAACTCTGGTTACCTATTTCCTTTTTGGTCGTGTTTTTAGGAGAACTGTGAATTAGGAAGTTGATTGTGTGCCTGTAGCTAACCAAGCTGGAAAGAAGTTCATCAGAGAGACTGGGAATACAGGATGTGCATGTAAATTAAAGCCAGTGAATTTGCGGGATTTGCTGACCATGCTAGGAAGCTGTCCTCAGCAGCCCCGAACCTAGATTACTCTGAAGCACAGGACTGCGCTCGGTACCCATAGAGCTAGTGTATGTCGCAGGCAGGGATAAAGCAGCATTATGTGGCTGTTTTGTTCTCTGTCAAGTTGGAGTATCGGGTTAAAGATTAAACCAGAGCTGGTGTTGTAGCTTAATGGTAGAATGCTTAGTCTTTGTGAGAGGGTGAGAGGCCCTGTTTGATCCTTAGTACTATAAAAAAGAAAGAAAAAAATGAACTGTCTTGACATTTACAGCCAGTTTAAAAGGCTGTATGGCATATAAGCTGTTTTGAGGATCAGGGAGCTGGAGCCACATAGGTGTTGTTTTAAAAATGGTGACAATGACATTTTAGGCTTCTTTTTTCCTTTTAAGATGAATCATTGTTCAGAAAATATCGTTGTACTGCCCTCTGGTGGTGATCAGATTCACAACATGCTCTGGGCTGAAACCCCGGCCTTTGAGAGAACGCTGTCTTTTGATTTGGGGACTAGTCAGTTCTTAATTTAGAGTTTGGGAGCTTTTTAGGGGTTTTGTTTTGTTTTTATTTCAAAGCGGTGCAACTTTTATACTCTATCTCCCTGGCAGTCCCAGGACAGCATTTTATAGCTGGAAATTTTCTAGATACTTCTAGAAAGCACGTTTTCCTCTCTCACCGTGTTGATTTATTTAGGTCTTGAGCATCAGTTAAACAACAGGTTGTCATTTGCTCAGTTGATCCTAATTCCCATTACTGATGTGTCTTATATTGATTTTAAATGTCAAGAAAACTATTCTGAATCTTTTTACTGACATTAATAGCCAAGGGCAAGAAACCGTTCTAACTTGTCATCTCTTTTAGTCAGACTGCACTGGGACTATGCCTATGTAGGGTCACTTGTTATTAAAGGCAGCGTGTGACGGTTTAGTGGGGGGTTTTGTGTGTGTGTGTGTGTGTGTGTGTGTGTGTTTATGCTGTGTTTCATGATCATAGTACAATGTCCATCGCAGGACAAGAACCCTTGTAACTCTGTTTCCCTAACTTTCTATTGTTCTTGGTTTTCTTTAAGCCTTAGTGGTGGCCTGTTTTGTTTGTAATTACCATGAGATAGCTCCCACGCTGAACTGGTTCTTTATTACTTTCATGTTTTTAAAGCCAAAAGCATGTGACTCAGCATCTGTCCTAAGATCTATTGTAACTTTTTTTTTTTTGCCACAGTGCTGGGGACAGAGGCCAGAGTCTTGCACGTCTAGGCAAGTGCTGCACCACTGAGCCACACCCAGCCCCTCGGGAAATGCTGTTCTTGCAGTGGGAGGAAGCTGGGGATGTCATGGCCAAGTGAGGATAGAGACGTAGCAGAGGGAACACAGTACAAAATGGAATCAGAGGAGTATAAATCAGATGCGGAGAAGGAGGCAGGTGGGCTGCAGCCCCGGAGAGTGTTCCTGATGAGGCCCAGGACAGAGAAGACAGCAGAGAGGAGGGAGTAGGTCGTGCTCTGACCTGTGTTACGTGTTTGTTTCAGTATGCACTGAACGAAAGGAAGCTGCTGGAATTGAGGACGGAAATAGTGGAATTGGTAAGATCCAAGACTGACTTTCTTTGTCCTTTTATTCATCCTTGCTTTATTTCAAACATGGTTGCTATTGTTTGTGTTACTCAAAGATGTGCAGAGTTGTGTGTCATTTTTATCATGAAAATTATGGTAGCATAAAAATTACCGTTTTGATATATATGATTGAATAGCATTTGTTTTGCAAAATTGAAAGTGTGTGTCCCTTAACTGACTCCTACTACCTTTTCCTGCAGCCCGTGGCAGCCACTGTTCTACTTCCTTTCTTTCTCTACGAATTTGATCATTATGAATAGCTTCAGAGGTAGAATTGTAGTACTTGTCTTTGTGGCTGACGTATTTCACTTAGCCCAGTGTCCTCCAGGCTCAACCATTGTTGTTGCAAGGGACAGATGTCTTTTAAGGCAGACTAGTATTCCGTTACTTGTGTAACCCACATCTGGTGATTTACCTGTCAGTGAACACTTGGGTTGCTTCTGTCTTTTGGCTGTTAGGAATTATGTTGCAATAAACATAGGTGGGCAAATACCTGCTTTTAGTTCTTTTGGGTGTATTTCCTGGGACTTCTTAAACCTGGAAGAGGCTTACACAAAAAGATTCTGGAATACTGGGATATTTCTCAGGATTAGTTTTCTACTCCTTCAAGCATTTACTTCCTTATTCTTCACCTGAATTAGTAATCATAGGAAGCTACTTTACTTGTTCTGGGAAACTCACTGAAGCATTTTCAATGTTTTTATGCATTAATACAATTATATAACATCTTTATCAGTCAAACTGATTGCTACATGGGATTAAACTGTAATTTAAAAAATTTTATTTCTAGAGGACATGAAGGCTAGCATTGGTAGCCAAGCTGTGTACTAATAAAACCCTTGGTGTTTAATCTGTAAAAGACAATTTATAAGAATGTGACTAGAATACTACTGAGATCAGTTTTTAGATTTTCTAAATCTACATTCATTTCTCCAAATAACTTGCAAGTTTATTATATGATACCTTTCACTGAGGGGGTTTAGAGAGATGGGTGAAATTATTGCCATTGATCATGAACTGGCCTCATGATGTGCTACCACATCATTTGTAGGACAGTCTGTAGTTTACACAAGCTTTTTCTCAGAAATCATCACCTTTGATTTTCTCAGAAGTATGCACAGCCAGGTAAGGGCAGAGCCAGTTGGTGGGTTTGGTTTCCTTTTTCCAAACACTGGGAAGCCGAGGCCTGGAGATGCCATAGGGTCCTGCGTGTCAGCACGGCCTCACAGACAGAACTGAGATAAAGCCCAGCTCCCAGCCTCAGCCCAAAAGTAGGGACAGCAGCTGAGCGCGCTCACGCCTGAACTTCTGTATTTTGAAAGCATGCCCAGCAGGATCGGTCCCTGACACAGACAGACAGGAAGATCGAAACCGAGGTTGCTGGCCTCAAGACCATGCTGGAGGCGCACAAGCTTGACACGATCAAGTACCTAGCAGGTAAGCGGGTCTGGGCCCAGGTGCTCAGAACACCCTGCCGAGGAGGTGCATCAGATTTGGTCAGTGACAAATGCTGCCTTTGTTTGAGCCTACTACTTGTGTGAGTGTGTTTTAATATCTCTTAAAAACCTTTTTAAATTTCCATCCCAGTGCTTGGGAGACTGAGGCAGGAGGATCGTCACAAGGTCAAGGCCAGCCTGGACTATCTAGTTAGATCCTGTTTTTAAAAGAACAAAACAAAACAAAGACAATTTCCATTAGACAGAGTATCAAACTTTAATTGGAACTTTTTTCTTAGTAGCAAATAAAAGTGATGGTATTGTTTAAATCATAAATTTGATAAGATACTATCATTGGGCTATGGTTATTTGGGATTTTAGTAAAACTCAACACAAGGACTATATTATGAGTGAAGTAGGAGGCAGGTGAGTCATGATCATTCTACTTCAATTGATGGCACTACTTTTTCTTCTTATGTGGTTCAGTACTGAGTTACATCCCCAGCTGTTTTTCTGTTTTTTATTTTGAAATAGGATCTTGCTAAGTTGCCCAAAGTGAAACTCAGGATCCTCCTGCCTCAGCCTCTCCAAAGAAGTAGGATTACGAGCCTGTGCCACCATGTCTGACAGTAACACTTTTAAGAATTTTTGCCTTAGCCATTTTTAAGCCAAGCGATGAGTGAAGATTTAAATATTTTTTTAAACTTAGCTATTATTTCAAATCAGTTCTAACACTTTGGATTAATATTTTAAAGTGCTACGGTATGTTGCTGTGAGATTTTGCTCTTTATGTTAAAGTACGTAACCCTGTATAGTATACATATATGTACTTATGAATCCCTGTGTAATACACATACATGGACTTTATGTTACAGTGTGTGTCCCTGAGTGGCACACATGCATAGACTTTGTGACAGCGGAGGTTTTGGCATTCAAACTTGTACTGAAAAACTTTCTGGAATATTGGATACATTTTTACTTTGAAGATGATGATTTCAAAGAGTATGGTGTCTTTTTTAAAAGGCAGGTGTTTTATGAAATATGCTTCATTACTTAGCAAGCTACTTTTCTAGAATTTTTAAAATTGTTTTTAGTGGATAGGTCAATAGGTCTCATTGGAATTTTTTTTTTTTTTTTTGAGACAGGTTCTTGCTTTTTTCTAGTTCAGGCTAGCCCTGAGCTCAGCCTTGAACTCATAGCAATCCTCTTGCCTCTGCCTCCCAAGCACTGGGATTATAGGTGTGAGTCACCACGTCCAGTACTATGGTATGTAGTTCTGATTGCTGGTGGACATGAGTCTCCCTTCCATCCCAGCATTGTTGTATGTGGTTACCAGGGATCAAACTTGGGGCCTTACACTTGCAAGGCAGGAGCTGGAACCACTGAGCTAAATCCTCAGCCCTCATTGGATTCTTAATAAACAGATGACCCAGTACTTTGTCACCTATAGATTACTTATGATGCCTAATATAAAAAGAAAGCAATGCTTACTCATATAGCTGTTAGAACTAATAGCAGTCTCCATTGTCTTTCCTTACAGGGTCTATATTTACCTGCCTGACAGTAGCTCTGGGATTTTATCGCCTGTGGGTATAATAAAATGTCTATTTAAAGAGATTTCTATTGTTTTGCCTTAAGAATGCTAAACTTTTCCCTTTTTTGTTCTTGTTTCAAATTTTAATCTTGATTTTGACTTAATGCATATTATTTATTTTTATGAAAATTGTGGGCACATAACCAAGATGAGGAGGTTTAACTGCTCCTTTCATCTCCTGTTTAACTGACTTTATAAATGAACAGTGTGGGTCAGATATGAAGATCCACTCTGCTGAACCAGTGAACGTGGCCTAACCTGTGGTGCAAACAAACAACGTTTATATAATCCTCTGCAATTTTAAATGTTTGGTCACATTGAGGGGACAAGGTCTCCATTGAAAGGACACAGTGACTGTAAGTGCAGAAGGATGATTGAAACTCGAGTACCAGCTCCTCTGTACCCGGGACCAGCCCTCAGCCCTGCTGCTCCAGCCCCCGGGAGCTTCAGCCGCATGGGCTGGTTTGTTACATAGCTGTGCTTCTACACCTCAGTAACTGCCATTGTCTTAGTAAGTTGTGTTACACTTGCAATGTGCCTTCCAATGAGAAAATCTTGAAAAGGGGGGTTTTACCTCTTAAATGTTGGATTTCCTTTCCTCCTCCCTCCCTCCTCTTTCTCTTTCTTTCCCTCGTGACTTGAGAACTGTACTAATATTCTACTTGTGCCATTGCCTACCTAGGAAACCCACTCATTTTCAGCATGGAACTCTCCTGGAGTTCACGAGCAATCTGCTTTCTCCTGGCCTTCCTTGGCTCGTTATGCAGGGGAAGCACTCCTCTCTCCAGATGGGTGTGCACTTTTTATAATGAAACTCTGCCGTTAGTGAGTCTGCCTGTGCCTGTGACCAGCTCGGATTTTATGCTTTCCAGATGAGAGGACAGTCATGCCTGGCAGCAGCCTTAGCTTGCTGCTGAAGACATCCTCATACCTGCCTTCCCTCTGTCATTAAAACAAGCAAATCCTCCATACAGCTGGTTTATTTTGCAGAAGCACGATCCTGCCTTACATGACTGACTGGCTTATAGGCTCAAATACACAATTTGGAAGGGAGGCATCAGTAGGGTCCCCCTGTCTTTCCCCACACAGATCCGCAGATGCTCTGGCACAGGGGAGAAACCACTCAAAGAGCTCTTGCTTGGATTGGTACAGTAAAAGACCCATTGTCACTGTCCGGCCACATAAGTAAAAATGAGTCATCTTTGCCCTTTGGGTGTAATTTCTAAGTTTTAGGAAATGTTATCATCGTCTTTTTAGAAAATGTTTGTGTAAACCAAAGATTGTGTGCTCCATACAATAGAAAACTCAAGTACTTTTGTACCATTGGTAGCAGTATCAAAGTGAAGTGTCATAGATTAATATTTTTCAAGATCAAAAATTGTCCTAACAGCTTATATTTTTTGCTATATTTTCCCCCCCTTCAAAGAAGAGATCACAGAAAAGAGTGCAAATCCAGCAACTGTCTTTCTACTACAGGACTTGGTGAGTGGCATCACAGTGAGGCCACATTTGTAAGTGTTGGGAATCACACAACTTCGTTAGCACCACTGGAGAACAGGTGTGGAAGTCAGATACTCTTGCCAGGTCACGCCTCCAAAATAAAGGTTCCCAGGAGAAAGTTCTATATAGAGTTACACTTCAGAGTAGACACTAACCTCATATGTGTTAGAAAGAGTGACGTGTCTGCATAGCCCGATCAGATATTTTTAAAGGGAAATATGATGGGGTGACATTCTTATCTCTGCTAAAAGTGTCCTATGTGTTACCTCTGATGGTGACTGAACCATGTCACCTTGTCACTTCCCTTGGGCCTTCGGTTTGGCTGCATGGCTCTCTGCAGTACAGCACGACCTTTTTTTTGGTCTTGAGAACAGTGAACTGTGCTTCTGAGTGTGTGGATGGTGCACGCCTTGGGAGTCCAGGGAGGGCTTGGGATGTGTTCCCTGACCTAGTCCCAACAATGTATTTGAAAAACGTTGAGCCAAAAACACAAACACTCCCAGGTGTGAGCAGTGTGAGCGCCCGCTCCAGCCTGGGGGAGGGGAATTCAGATAGCCCAGAAGCTCCAGGTGGCCGGCTGGGCTGGGCATGGGTATTTTAACCAGGCCTGGTCCTGAACACGTGCCCATCTCATGCGAAATAGACTGCAGAGCCTTGGCACCTCCTTTTCCTGTGCTAATCACTCCTCAGCTTTGCCGGGCCCCGGTGTGCTTGCTCTCCTCTCACCTTCCTTGCCAGTTATCTTCTGCAAGAACCTAAATTCCAGTTTCACTTTCCCCCCATTTTACTGATACGTGTTGTATGTACAGTTCTTCCCTGGAAACATTCATTTTTATTTCTGTGTTGGTTTATTGGCTTAGCTGGTTTTCTAACTTTAATACCTAGCAAATCTAAAATTGCATATGTGTGTATTTTTCCCCTTTAAGTATGCCAAGTACCTCAGTTGGGAAATCACAAGTTCAAGAAGAAAGGCTAGACTCAAACCAGAAGTCTTGCTGGGGTTTGTCTCTGAGCACTGTAAAAACGAAAGTCCCGGGCCACAGCGAGCATGCCTCTGTGCCTGGATCGTCCCAGCTCAGCTTTTACATTGCTTTTCCCTCTGTAGCTGTGCCCAGTTACATCATGGCCCCTTCTTGTCCCCCTCTCCCCCTCTGCCAGTGGATTACCCGCATCATCCTTGGCAAGCATTTCTCTCCCTCCGCCCTCAGATCCTGTGTTTTCAGACTTCTTCACTGTTCTGAATTGATATTCCATACTGGAACTCATCTAGAAAACTGACTGTAACATTTGTTTATCAAATTTGTTGTGACTTTTTTGGCACTAAAACAAAAAACTGTTGACTGGAAATAATTTATTCATTATATAAAATATTTGAGAGTTTTTAGTCATTTATTGGATTTTATTTGGAAAATATTTATCTTTCTACAAATTTATGCTTACATTCCTTCAATTATAAGCCAAATTGTTTCTTAGCCCTTTTATTACCTAACAGAATATTCAGTTACATTGTTTTGTCTAATAGAGTAATATATTTGTATCTAGAATAAAATATTTAATTCTGTGTGACTAATACAATTCTTTTCTGGGTGGGGAGTGCTGGGAATCGAACCCACGGCCACATATATGCCGGCAGCCTCCCCCGGGCCACCTCGCAGCCCAGCAAGGCACTGAACTGACTGATGAGAACCTCCCAGGCCTTCCCCATTCACTGCACGTCACCTCTGAGCTCCACTCAGTGGAGTAATGAGAGCAACAGTGAGCTACAAATAAACCTAGTATCTGAATCTTCAGTTTATACAGAAAATAAACTTGAAAGCAAATACTTGGTTTGCCAAATTTTTATCCTAAATAATTCTATAAAAGGCTAATTCTTTAGCCTGCTATCAACAATCCTCTAACTGCTTGTCTGAGAGGAGCTGATAAGGTTTGTACACAGGTGTTTAGAGACAGCGATGTAATGGAATCCAAACCAGGAAGCTTGAGCAACAAAAGCCCTTTTCGGCTTATGAACCTAAAGTTCGGGGAGGTGAAGCACAGCGCCATCCCCAGGCGCAGTGACTGAGCCGGTGCGGGAAGGGCCTGCTGAGGGGGCGGGTCCGGCCGTGCCTCACGTCTGCCGGTGTAAGTGCGACTAAATCCTTTCACCTGGGGCCTTGGGATTTTGCAGAAACAAAAGAACTGCTTTGAAGGAAGGCACTTTTCTAGTTTCTGTCGAGTCAAAGCTTCTGGTGTGCCTCAGCAAGACTTCAGCTGTCTACAATGGCTTCAGGGTCTGCAGCGGGGGCTGGAGGGGCTGGAGCAGAGCCCTGCCTGGCAGCAGGAACCTGGGGAGAAGTCGGTGGGACCCCAGGCTCCCTTCACTGGTCACAGATAGCAGAGAACTGGGTCAGGCCGGCTCTTTAAGGAGTGAGTGCTTAATGAGGCCCTAACTTTCCCTTTCAGAACTACTTTCTTCTTACACACACTGTTTCCTTAAACCCTCATAAGTGATCACGCTGCTGAGGCTTCAGGTCAGCCTCACGAAAGCTCAGGAAGCTGCTCTCAGAGCCGAGAGCACCTATGGTGCTCTTCAAACCCTTTCCTGCTCAGGCTGCACAGGCAGCTGCTTGATGGTATCTTATCCCTCAGAGCACTGACAGTATCGTTTCCTGACACTGTCTCTTGTACTTGCATAGTATGTATGGTTTGTAAGAACTTAGCGGCCTTCCACAGGGCACTGTAACAGCCAGTGTCTCTGACCTCAGGAACTGCTCTTTGCAAACCTCGCTAGTCAGACTGTGGAGAAGACAAGGCCCAAGGACCCAGACACTTAACAAATCCACACATGCTTGGATTGTTTTTTTTACATTTGCATCATTTGCTTTCTTTTCAAGTAACATAAAACAAGCACTGGCTTAGACCTAATAACTTTTATTAAGTCTAAAAAAAATGACAGCAGGATTGGATTGTCAGTTCCATGATTCCTTCGAATAAAACTGTTTTCAGCTTTCCACTCTTGACCTCCCTTTAGGTGATAGCTTTCAACTTCAGGCTAAGGGTTATCTCATGACAAGAAGGCTGCCACAGCCCTAGGCATCACATCCTTACCTGATGACTGAGAGAGAAGAGATACATAAAGGCCATTCTCAAAGAAATCCCTTTCTATTTCATAGGCCAAGACTGAACTACACAGTTTGCAAAGGGAATGTTTAGCATTTTCTGCTCCTCTAGTAAGAGGTGAGCCAGCCTGAAGGAGGTTGGAAATTATTGCTGGGTAATAATTCTGTTGAACTGGCATTCAACAGTGTTGGTGACAATATTTGTGAAGATTAAAAAACGGGCTGTACAGTACAGAGACTCTCACGATTAAACTGCCATCCCTTACTGGCTAGAAATGCTTCAGAAGGTGCCTTCCTTTTATTTCCTGTGGTATGTGGACAATTTTTCTCTGTTTCCCATAACACTTACTGGCTCTCCAATCAAAACTTCAGTTTATTTTTTTTAGGGCTGTCGTAATTTTCTAGGATCCCATCATAGCCCTGGAGTAGCCAGATGCTAGAGGCTACTTGGTGACTTCATGTGTACATTGGGTACACATTCCAGCCTTGGCATTGGCACAGCGTGCTGACCAGAAAATGACATAACCTGGAGACAGCGCCCTCTGGCTTAGACAGCAGGAAACTGTGAGGTTGACCTCAGTGCTGCTGGCTGCTGTACCCCTGCACCCCGTCCTCCCTCACAGCTAGCTGGCCCCATCTTCCCACTTCTACAGGAATTCCGCAGATCATATATATGTGTTTAACAATTCCCAATTATGAGAAAAGTAGCCAAAAAGCAAATCCATGTAGAGTCAGGAGAGCAGGTTTTTAGAGAATGATCTTGGCGCTCAATCGGTGCCCTTCAGGCTATTTTGAGGATAGGGGGCTGGGGAGTTAGCTCAGTGGTTCCGGCGCCTGTCTCGCAAGCGCAAGGACCTGGGTTCGATTCCCCGGTAACCACATAACAATACTGGGTGTGGAGACCCACACCCAGCAGCAACCAGTACCACATACGACAGTGACGGGCATGGTGGCTCACGCCTGTAATCCCAGCACTTGGGAGGCAGAGGCAGGAGGATTGTGATGTGAGTTGGAGGCTGAGCTCAGAGCCAGCCTGAATCACAAAGTGAGACCCTGTCTCCAAAAACCTAAAAAAAAAAAAAAAGAGGATAGGGACCCTTAAACCACTGTGTTTGCTCCTGAGAAGTATGACCTTAGCGGGACACTGCAAATTACATATGGAATGTCTTCATCGCCTCCGAGCAGAGTACCTGCAGAATGAGGGTTTAGATGCATGTGTACAACTGGATGGCGAGGTCAAGTGCTTATGAGAACAAAACTGCCGTTGCGTGAGGCCTGGTCCGTTTATGTCTATGAATGTGAGATGCTGAATTGTGAGCAACTGAAAATCCCCAATGCTTAGGAGTACTCTGCGAGGAAACATTTTGGAGTAAGAAACATCTTCCTACTGACTTTCCTGTGTGCTAATAAAACCACGATTTTGCTTTAGCAGCATGACACTATGTCATCATTGCAAAACACCCGTTTCATAGGGAGAGAATTTGACAACCTCTGCTAGGATGAGTCAGGAGCCCCGGGTGTAGCTCCAGCCTTAACATTTGTTGCGGTCTTGGGAAAGCCACCTAACCGTGTGGCACGCCTCTGTCTTAGTCACCTTGGTTGCCATTGTGCAATACTGGGGATGAGGCAGCCCACACAGTGTGCACTTCCCACACTTCCAGAGACGGAAGTCTAAGGTCCAGGTGCCGGCAGAGCTGTGTCTGGTGAGGACTGGCTTCCTGATTTCTAGACGGCTGTGTCCTTGTGTCCTCATCCTGAGGGGTCCACCCTCATGAGCTAACACACCCCAAATGCCCACCTCCCAACACCATCACATTGGGGGTTAGCATTTCAGCACAGGAATTTGGGGGGATGTAAGTATGCAGTTGGTAGTACCTTAGTTCTCACATTTTTAAAGTAACGGGTATACTTATATAGTACGCGTGTACTCATGTTAGGCCCAGTTCTGAAGTCTCTGTATGCTCTAATCTTCACGTCCCTGGGAAATAAATTCAATAATGGCCTCTACAGATAAGGACATGAAGGCACAGAAAATAGAAGTGACCTTCCAAGGGCATGTAGCACGGTGACTCCAGACTTAAACTCAATTCTACTGACTCCAGGGAATAGACACCTACCCAGCTGACCACACTTGGTAAAGGTCCAACGAGGTCAAATATGTGGAAGTAGTTTGTAAATAATAAAACCCTGTACATGTAGCATAGAAAACATTAAGTAATCTGTGCAATAAGTGAAATCATTTACTAGTAATTACTTGCTATTCTATTTACACAAACACCAATTAAGTACTTTTTCCTTAGTATGATCCATGCAATCACCCTGGGGTAAAATTTCCTGGGAAAAACACAGTATCCTAACCAAAAAAAAAAAAGAAAGAGAAAAAAATCTTGGAACAACTAGGGTACTTACTGTAATCGCTACTGGAAAAATACAGATAGTACCTAGCAAGTCCCTTAGGCTCCTGGTGTCTATATAGGTCCTGCTGTGATTGGAAGTGTTCACATTTTTGAGTGTCTATATAAATAGGTTGGTAGCAACATAAAGCCCGTTGCTTAGGCCTGATGTAATTCCTATGGTTTGATTCCAGACTCTTCTTTTCTGACATGATTGTTGAATAGGATATTTCATGATCGAAGTTGACTACAGCACTTCTTTAGAAAACTTTTTTTTTTTTTTTTTTTTGGAGACAGGGTCTTACTTTGTAGTTCAGGCTGGTCCTGAGCTCAGCCTCAAACTCACAGCAATCCTCCTGCCTCTGCCTTCCAAGAGCTGGGATTATAGGCGTGAGCCATGCTCGGTACTGTGGTATGTGGTTCTGATTGCTGGTGGGCGTGAGTCTCCATGCCCAGCATTGTTGTATGTGGTTACCGGGGATCGAACCTGGGCTCTTGCACTAGCAAGGCAGGTGCCAGAACCACTGAGCTAAATCCCAGGCCCAGACTCTGCAATTTTTTGGTATAAAATGCTTCTCATCTGCCCTCTGCCTTCCCCAAGGCCCACGGACACCCTGTTGGAGCACTCCTAAAGCAAAGCAGGACCTCAGAGGTTCAGGGAGCAGGTGGAAGTATAGTTACCTTTGCGAAGTATGCCATCTTTACATGCCAGTCTCTCTATGTTAAAATTTTCATATGTATTTGCTTCTGCCTGGTGATGATACCTGCGTGTGCACGTGTGTGTGTGTGTGTGTGTGTGTGTGCGTGCCTCTTTTGGAGCATTTAGCCCACCTCTTCTGAATGTGCCACCCCCGAGGCTGGGGTGCCCGTGTGCTACTCACCTCTGACCAGTTTCCCTTAGAAGACGCTGCTCCGGATGCTGTTGATCCCTAAATAACTTTTTATTAAGGTTCAGAGGAAACCGGCTGAAACCTAGCTGTCATCTCTCTACCTGGAATGACCATAACACTCTGGAAGGCCGAGGCAGGAGAATTACAAGGTTGAGCCCAGCCTGAGCAACTCAGCAATATAGCAAGACTCCGTCTGCGGATTTAAAAATAATGAGAATGACCCTGTCTCACGATTCTTTTTTAAAAATTATAACAATAAAAAGGGGCTGGGGACTGTAGCTTAGTGTGAAAGCTGTGGTTCCAATCCTGAGTACCAAAAATAAAAAAATAAAATACAGATTTGCTAATAAGTACTCGGCCCAAGGAGGGAAACTGGAATCACCCATTATGAGCGTGTCTCCCTGCTTCCTGCAGGCAGTCAGCAGAGAAGGACACAGCGCTGCTGCTGCGGTCGAGGCCGCACATCGGACAAGGTGGCATGGTCGGACGGAAGCGCCAGTCCCACCCAGTCCCGGCCCACGCAGGCCGCTACATCCGGGTCTCTGAAAGCCGTGGCGTGGCAGGCCGGGCGGAAGTGCCGGTGTGACCCAGGCACTTGACTTCTTGGGCCATTTCACGCGGGTCACTGCATCCGGGCCTCTCAGGGTGGTGGCGCGGAAGGCCGGGCTGACTGTCGGTGGCCAGATCGCTGGGTCTGGCCGCGACCAAATCTCCTTGCACCTCAGCTGGCTCCTGCCTCGGAGAACCAAGTGAAATAGGACCTGTCGTCCTCTGCGGCCCGACTCCGTTGGCCCCAGAGCACTTCGCCCCAGGACTCGAAGCGCTGAGGCCCCAGCCAGCACCAGGTAAGATCAGAGGGAGACGTGAGGAAAACATCGGCCTTTTGAGAATGTCCAATACAATCACTGAAAGTTACTTTAGGTAGCGAAGAGGGGCTGTGCATCCCCAACGTTCTCAGTCAGTCCCAGTGGCACGGGACTGTGATCTCGGCACTCTGGGAGGCTGAGGCAGGAAGATAATGATTTGAGCCCAGCCTGAACAACTTAGCAACTTCTTGAGACCTCCTCAAGGAAGAAAAATAAAAGGTGGAGTGAGGGAGCATCTTGGGATGAGGCTTCGTGCAGAGGCCCCAGTGTTCAATCCTCAGGCAGCAAAAAAAGAAAAGAAAAGAAAAGTTTTTCCTATAGGAAGCTTCGAGACCCACCCCTTTTTTCTCTGCGTTTCTCCCTGTTAATGTCTTGTGTGGTAGGGAGGAGTGTGGCCTCCACATCTAGGCTGTCTGACTTGGATCCTGTGTGACCACAGACAACTAACTTAGCCTCTCAGTGCCTCAGTTTCCTCATCAGTAAAATAGGAGTTTCATTTATTTAGTGGTGTTGTGGATTGAACCCAGGGCCTCATATGTGCTGGGTAAACACTGTACCGCCGAGTCACACCTCCAGCCCTTTTTAATATTTTTAAATTTTGAGACAGAGTCGGGGCTAATTTACCTAGAGGAGCCTTGGACTTGTAGTCGTCCTGCCTCAGCCTCCTGAGTAGCTGAGATTATAGGTATGTGGCAGTATGCTTGGCAAAGTAGAGGTTTTAATTGGATAGTTGTCCCCATAGCAGACTGGTTCCCGGAATACCTCCCCCACACACCAAAACCTGAGATGCCTAAGACCCTATTTAAATGATGCAGTATTTGCATATAACCTACACATATCTTCTCATATGTTTTCTAGGTTCCTTATACTTAGTATGACATCACTGCCTATAATCCATATGGTCAGTACAGACTCCATTTTGGGGGGTTAGGGGGGATATTTTCCAGCCTCAGTTGACTGAATCCACGGCCACAAAGAGACCCAGAAGGCTGACTGTATCCACCTCATGGTCATGGTTGAGTTAGTTTATACACGGAAGAACCAATACCCAAAGACATTTCCACAGTGGTGCATCTTACTGTACCTAGTGTGTGAGGGTGTTTGACCTGTCTGAAAGCCATTTCCAAATGCCACTGAAAGGTCTGTCCCCTTACAAGATAGAGTCCTTTCCCAGTGCCAAGACAGTGCCCTGTACACGAGAGAGCCTTCAATTGCTATCTGTTTCTTTTCTTTTCTTTTTGGAGACAGGGTCTCCTTTTATAGTTCAGGCTGGCCCTGAGCTCAGCCTCAAACTCACAGCACAGCAATCCTCCTGCCTCTGCCTCCCGAGTGCTGGGATTACAGGCGTGAGCCACCACCCCCGGCACTGTGGTATGTGGTACTGATTGCTGCTGGGTGTGAGCCTCCACGCCCAGTATGGTGTGTGGTTACTGGGATAGAACCTGGGCCCTTGTGCTTGTAAAACAGACGCCAGAACCACTGAGCCAAATCCCCGGCCCAATTGCTATCTGTTTCTTGCAGCAATTTGTTTCAAATTAGAAGAAAGTTCTTCATCAAAATTGTTAACAAAGATGATCTCTTATTTTAAACTCTGGGTAGAGAGGAGCTGTCACCATCTGGTTTGTCTTGTTTCTCCAAAGCCTTGTATCATGTTTTCTTGAACTGCAGCCCAGGAACCTGGGACTTCCCTGTCCCTGGCTCAGATTACAGGTTAAAATTAGCCCAGTGACTCTGAGGGGTACAGAGGAGGCAGTAGCCGGGCAGGAGTGGGTGAAAGAGGCCTGCCGTGGAGACAGCGATAAAGTGATAGAGACATGAGCCCAGGTGAATGCCGGGACCCCTGAGGCAGGATGGGGCTGTGGATCCCACGGTCACAAAAACAGTTTATGCCTTGCTGTGTTGGGCAGAGTCTGCTGCTGCTGCCTTCTAGCTGTGCTGACAACTAGAATCTTCTGGATTGTTGTTTTTGTTTTGTTTTGTTTTTTTGTGGTTATAGCTGTCTTTGGAGTAATATGATGTAGGAGGTTGCAGTTTATAGAAGTGTTTGGACCAACCAGCCCACACCACAAAGGAACACTAGCTTTACACTCTGCTAGCATGGGTCTTGCAAAACAACATTTTATGTCAATTTATTTTGGAGGAAAGGAGAGGAGAAAGGACATTATTTGATTTAAGGACATGAAGGTGTATCAGAGCATAGGGTCAGCCCTGAACAGAATTCAGCAGGAATCCCCTCTCTTCGCTCTGAACATTTTCTTCATTCCATTTCATATCTGTTGTTAGCTAGTATTTCCTTACCTGAGACACACTGTTTAAAGCAGAAATTTATTTTAGCTCACAGTGTCGGGTTTCAGTTCACCTGCACTTCACTGCATGGCAGAGACATCATGGCAGAAGGATGTGACCCCTCATGGCAGCCAGGAAGTGAGAGAAAGGGAAAGAAGCCAAGAGGAGAAGGCCGGGAAAGAGGCAACCCCCCAACTGCATGCCCAAGTGACCTCCGAGACATATCCAGTAGTGTGGTTTGCTTATCTTCTAGGCCTCTCATAAGCCAGTCAAGTTGACTATAAAGGTTAATCACTTTATACTCTCTCTGTCTTCATGTATTCTTCCTACTCTAGCCCACTAAAGGCACAAATCCCTCTACTCTTAGGAAAGCAGCAAATCCTACCATTTATAATTTCTTCCTGAAGATGAGTGTGATAGTTACGTGTGTCCATTTGGGTAAGAAATGCTTGGGGGATTAGTGAAACTCAGTTCTGTGTGGGTCTGGATGACTGACTTATTGGGAGGGAAGAACCACCTGGATGTGGGTGGTACTGACCTATAGGCTTGTAGCCTGGATGGGATGAAAAGGAAAAGAAGGAAGTCTCTCCTTTTGCTTTTCTTGGAGCTCCAGGCACTGCTGTTGCTTTGGGGCCTTCACCTCAAGTTTCTTTAGCCTGTCTGTGCAGACTCTTCACCTTTCCAATGCCCTGGTTTGGGGACTCAGATTCCTTCTGCGTCTCTACTTTCCATCCTTCATCAACTGCATTTTTAGACTGGCTTTCTTCCCAGTCAAAATGGCTACCTTAGATTACTGAATTAACAGGATCTTTTGACCCAGAGACTAAGTCAAATATTGCAAGCACATATACTCTTGCACAGACAGAGCTTTATTGGGGGTTGGGGTGAGGGTTGTCAGCCAAACTGGGGCTTAAGGTAGCAAGAATTTGGTCAAGAGAATGGCTAAGCTTCTGCTTCTGGAAAAAAAGAGAGCAGCAGGTTTTTTATTCGTTTGCTGGTATAAAACCACATAATTTCCATTGGCCAGGGAAAAGATACTTTATTTAGCAATGGGACTTGGACTTCTGGGTGGTCACAGTCAGCTGATCCTGAAGCTTTTGATTTCCGTATACCTGGCATCATCTTCTTGCACAAAGCATCTGGCCTTGTCCTTGGTTGGCTAACAGGTGGTCAGCTTTGCTTGGGAACTGTTGATTTCCTTTCACAGCCAACATCATCATCCTGAACAAATACCTTGACCATATGACAGGGCTGAAGGACTTGCAGTGCTTGAGCTAATGACACAGAACAACAGTGGGGTAGAGAAAACATATACCAGCTCCAATGGGGACTGGACCAAGTCAGCCTTGTATCGAAGGCTTGGACAGAACATTTTTAAAATGATACACACAGACTTGAGTAGACTCTGACATAAGAGTTAAGACAGCAAAGGGTCAGAGACAATATGAAGCCACAGTACATCATCTTTTATCTCATTTTTAGTTATCCACCAGAGAGCTGCAAGCCCAAGTGAAGAGTTAGTGTTTTCAGTAAAAGCAGCCTTCAGGTCCCTGGGCAGTAACCTAGGCAACTGTTATCATAACCCACACATCAGGGGTGTTACCTACTGCAAAGCTAGTGGAAAACTAATGATGTATTGCCCAGCTGTGACCTCCAAAATTAGTAATTTTAAATTGACTAAGAGCAAATGAAGCTAGAGGGGTTCTTTAGGTTTTTTTCCTTGGTAATAACAGTGTTTGGGGATCTCACATAAAGACCAGGACTTGAGCCATCCAAAGACTGTATTGAGCTGGTTGACCAAGATGGTGTCTTTATCCACATGTCTAGTGTGTGAGATGGCTGGAACAGCTGGGGATTGGCTAGGGGTCTCTGCCTGTTCAGCTCCTCCATCCTTTCCCACTGGTTTCTGTGCAGCTCCCATGTTAGAAATTAAAAGAGAAAGAGAATATGCTCTGTACTTACTGGTATTTGAGTTTTTAAAAATTGTTTTTGTTCAGTTTGGGGTTTTGTTCCTTTGCTTTAGAGCAAGAGAGTGAGTCGGGCTTTTATTCACCTAGTGACAGGAAAATCTGAGGGGCTTTCCATTTCTGGATGTTGCTGGGGCATGCGAGGAGCAGGTGTAAGCTATAAGGGAAACTGCCAGTTCTGAGGAAAAGAACAAGGAAATCCTGAGGAGCGAGTGACGTAGCCTGCAGGCCAGCCTGCCAAAGTCTGATGTGTTTAGACTTGAGCTCCGAGAAGAAAGCTGCACAAAGACAAGTTCCTGGGATCTGTTCTGCAGCCTGAGTAGGCTGGGCTGTTCTCACTGAGCTATTTCTGTATAAAAAGCTGTCTGGAACCATCTGAGAAGCCACTAACCACTGCGGTTTACTGTAATGTGCCTCCTATTCACTCTCTGTTGCATCATTTCCCTTCCATTTTGTGCTTAAAAGAATGGCTGTGTGTGTACATGTGTGTGTCTGGGTGTGTGTTCCGGAGTTATGTTGCCATGGAGAGCTGTTTGGAAAAGGTATCTATGAAACACTTGAGCTGAACATGTTAAAATGCATTTCAAAAATCAAGGCTCCTCTTACATAGGCAGAAACATGTAAAAGATTCATGACAAAATGATGGTAGTAGTTGCTCTGGGGAAAGGAGTGGGGAGGCCAGTTATCAGCTTGTCACCATGTCCCAGTTCATTTAATTTCCAAAAAAAAAATTTTTTTTTTACCATAAGCACGTAATACTTTTCTTAAAAATGAAAAGGGTAATTTAAATACCCAGGCTTCTCTTGGGAAATATTCTTCGACTCACATGTCCCTCTTGACCCCCCCCCCACTCAATTCCCAGGAGGAATGTGGGAATCTACAAACAACCACAGGCTGAATACAAAGAAGGAATCTGGCTCTTGAATACATGCTTCATACCTTGGGGACACAGTTTCTATCCCTGTCAACTGCAGTGGATAAAATGTGTGGAGAAAAGATATGATGTCTGTCATGTGGGATTCCATTCCCAACATGGTGTGGACTAAAGGAAGAGTAATCGATAATGGCTAGAAGTGCGTTCTTTCTGGCATTATTGCAGGGAAAACGCAGCTGGCAGTGAATACAGCAGCCTGCTGACTGCAGGCAGCAAAGCACACACGTGCGACATCCACCTGTGGTGGGATGCCAGGTCGATGGAACAGTTCACCGGGCTGGCCAAGGAAGCTTCCTGCTCCATCACATAGAAGAGTATTAAGCACCTTTGTAATGTGTCTGCATATGTTTTGATTTTCCAAGAAGTGATATCTCACATTTCCAAAGTCATGGTGACTTTATTCTCTGATTTCATATTCTCTTTGTGAGCTGATGACACTTGCAAATCAAGAGTACAAATGATAGATGAGCAGCCCCACAAACAGTTCCTCTGCTGAGACCTGCCCCCCTCCATGGACACTGCACACCCAGTGTGGGCTAATGGATCATACTGGATGGAGTTCTGTTCATTGGAAATCATCAGCCAATTTGGGGGTGGGGAATAAAATGAAATAAAAAAGAAAAACATTGACCATCACAAAAATAACTTAAGAATTGTGCAATCTGCCAACATTGCTTATTTGTGTTGAGCTTGCTTTCAGCCCTGTATTAAATATACCACACCCTGCCTGCCTCTTAAGAGATTACTCCTCCTTTTTGAATAGTAAGTGAGAGGAACTAGAAAGTTTGTGTGAATTCGGCAAGGTTGAGTGTAAGTGTTTCCATTAAATCTAAAAGAGATGAGGGCAAGAGAGAGAAATCCAAGCATTCTCTGTGTTTTTGTTACCTCGTCATTAAAGGCTACCATTTAGAGGTGGAGCCCCACTTTTATGTGCATGAGATAATGCCTGGACCCAGTAAAGGTGGCTGATAGTATAATTTTGCTACATGGATTATAGTATTGTTCAAATATGTTTGGAATTATTGTGGAACTTTGTGTCATTACTGAATGATTCCCCAGAGCAAATGCCTTCTACTGCATATGGAGCTGCCTAGCCTTACATTTTTCTCCTGAGGATGTTGTACTTGCCCGTTTAACACAAAGGAACTCTATTCCAGGGGATTTCAGTGCAGTTGGGAAATATTTACCAGTTGTCCACTATGTCCTGGACATTTTTTATGCATGTTTATGTCATGTTGCCTGGCTGCCCTGCCAGCCGAATGCTGTAGACATGACTGTACCAGGGAGGAAGCAAAGGCACAGAGAAGGAATGAGCAGCTAAGGTTGTCCTGCTAGGAAGTGGCAGAGCTGGGACTCAATCCCATCCTGATCTGGCCTAGATGAGAACATCATATCCTATAGCCTTGTCATCTTTGATGGGGAAAATCAAGGGTGGGACTCACATCTTGAATGTCCCTTTCAGGGAGGCCAGCCAGCCCTTGGGATGGTCCAGGGCGTATTCCAGCAATCCACAACACAAAAGACATCTGGAACCTGGGAGGTGGGATTTCTATTGGCCTAACAGCGAGTATGTTGGAATTGGATTCTTAGGACAGCCTGTGATCTCCAGGGAGAGTGCGGAGGAAACCACACAGCAAACCCTTAGTCATGGAGGATGTAATGGAAGCTGTGAAGGCACTGACTCAGCATCAGAGGAGTCAAGGGCTAGAGATGTAACTCAGTGGTACATCACATGCTTAGCATCTGCAAGACCCTCAGTTTGATCTCCAGCACTGAGAAAAAAAATCAAAGTGGTCAAGATAAAAACCCTCCATGTAAGACCTTAGTCCCAGGGATTAGAGCAGTGAGCAGTGACTAGGGTCAAGTTAGAGCAAGACCAGCACCAGCCTGACTTCATATCGATCAGGCCTGCTCTTGTCAACATGCAAATACTGGCAGATAAAATAAGTACATACTCTATCTGCCCTTATGTTGTTTTGTTTTTGATTTTGTTATTTTGAGACAAGGTCTTGCTATGTAGTCCAGGCTGGCCTTGAACTCATATTGATCCTCGAGTGCTGGGATTACAGACATGCACCACCATGCCTAGCATATCTGCCATTATGAAGCTAGATTACATTGAGAAAATAAATAGAAAAATATATATTGGGTGAGAATAAACAGTATAGGAAAATTTCAGCTGCATAATGAAGATTATAGAGATGGCGAAGATAATGGAAGAAGATAGATTTTACATAAGGTCATTAGGAAAGGTCACAGACTATGAGATATTTGAATAGAGACTCAAAGGAAGAGAGCGTGTGAATTCTGTGAATATGTGGCTGGAGAGCTCTGCAGATGAAAGAAATGGAAGTTGAAAAAATACCTGGGATATTGAACAAGCCAAGGGATGCTTGGCTTGTTCAAGGAGAGGCAAAGACATCAGGTTCCCAGGTTGAGTTCCCAGAAAGCAGTTGTCAGATGGCAGTTAGCAGACATGATGTTCAGAATGCTGGGGTGGAGCTGTGGGAGAGAGTGTAGGGGAAGGTGGCAGAGGAAGAGGAGCTGTGATATGGAGCCCCATGAACATCCTTCAAAGCCTTATGTGTGGAAGGCTGGGTCTCAGGCAGAAAGGTCCAGAGGTGAGGCTTTCAGGAGGCAACTGGGCCACAAGAGTGCTACCTTAACACTGGATTAGCCCATTGATGAGTCATAATTTGACAGATAATTGAGAGGTGATGCAAACTGAGCAGGTGGAGGGTAGTTGAAGGGAATACCCCTGAGGGCTAGGCCCTCAAGAGCTATATCTTGTTCCCAGCTCAGTCTCACCTGACTCTTCCTTCTCTTCTTTCTCTCCCCTCCCCTTTGTGGCTCCTACAAGGTGAGCAGCTCTTCTCTACCACACCCTTCTGCCATGACATTATGCCTTGCTATAGGCCTAAAAGCAATAGATCCAAATGATTATGTTCTGAAGTGATTAGCCAAAATAAACCTTTTATCTTTCAACTTGTTGTTCTTAGGTATTTTGCCACAGTGACAAAAAACTGATTAATACAGACAGCCTCAGACCACCACATGGGGAGTTCTGAAGACAGTGTGCTCAGGTCTTGAACACCCAGATCCTTCAGCCATTCGATACTGATGCCTGAGAAAGGACACAATGGGACTAGGAGAAGTGGTTCTCCCAGCCAGGGTCATCCTCCGCACCCGGGCTGATGGCAGGCAGCATTCCTCATTGCCAGCCTATGGTGACTGGTGCAGTGAGCAGGACCGCAGATGAGCATGGAGATGAGCAGAAATCAGAGCATGTGGGCCCTTGGGGGCTATGGTAAAGCATATCATTCCAGTATGCAGCTCTACTCTCATTGTTCTTCTTCCTGTCTCTGACTCTGCTCCTCCTTCCTCCCTGCACATTGCAAGGACTGACACACAGGATCCAGGATGCACATCTACAGTCTCCCCATGTAAGGTAGTGGATCCATAGGTCTGGGAATTTGCGCGCAGACGTCTTTAGAAGCCCGTACACACTGGAAGAAGCTGGGTTGCAAGGTGGAATGAGAGCTGGGTTGTAGCTGTATCCAGTTTGAGATGCTTTGTTCAGTGTGCCAGGGAAAACCTCAAGTCAACAGGGGGATATATGAATTGAATTCGGCAGGTGGCTCATAACTAAATATGAATTAGGCAAGTTTTATGAGATATTAAATCCACATGACAATAACATCACTTAGAGAATGACTGTAGAATAAGGTCAGAAGTCTGAGGACTGAGCCCCAGGACATTCTTCTGGATGAGGACTGGGGAGCTCAGGAGGAGAAACACAGAGTGACAATGGAGGAGGAAGAAGTACGAGACACCTGTGGCCCACAGGCCAAGAAAGGATGGGGTTCACAGCAGATGGGATGATCTGCTCCTGAGAAGTTGAGTGGGATGAGGACTGAAGGATTCCCTTTAGATTTGGCTAATGACCTTGCCCAAGGCAACTTGAATGATGACAGACTAATTAAAGTAGAATCGAGAAAATGGAGGGAGAGAAATTAGAGACAATTAGTATGACAACTTTCTGAAGAGTTTTATTAGGAAAAGGAACTAAGAAGTGGGTAGTAACTGGAAAGAGCCACCAGAAAAGGCCACCAAACCAGTCTCCAAAGGGCAGTTCTGGTTCCAGGTCCAGGCTGGGCCAAATCTGTGTTTGGTGCTGTGGTTTGGATGAACACTAAAGGTTTGGTCCTCAGCCCTTGGCATTTTTGGAAGGTGGTAGAACCTGTAAGGGTCTAGGGGAAGGTCTTCTGGTTCTGGTGTGCCCTAGAAGGGAGTATGGGGACCCCACCCCTTTTCTTCTCTCTCGTGCTCCAGTCATGAGGTGAACAGCTTTTGGCTATGTGCTGTTGCTATGATGTGCTACCTGCACAAGCCCAAAAGCAATGGAGTTAGCCAATCATGAACTGAAACCTTTAAAAGTATGGGACAAAGCTAACCTTTTCTCTTTATAAGCTGATTCGCTTAGGTGATTATTTCAGCAAGAGAAAGCTGACTAACACAAGTAGGCATGAGGCAGCCCAGCTGAGGGTTAGGGAATAAAGGTTCTGGGAGGAAGAGGCCTAGCAAGGCCTGGGTGGTAAAGGGCAGTGCAGACATGCTTAATGTGAGAATCTGAAATGTTGAAAACGGGCTGAATTTTTTTGAAAATTTGACCTTATTTTACTAGCAGAAATTAAAAGAAACCAAAGGAGATTTTTAACATGAAAAGTCTTCTGTGTATAAATATAACTGTGTTATGAGAATTTCCATGTGTCAGTTTTTCCAAAAACACAGTACACCTATAATTACACTTTCAGTTCTCCACTTCATCTAATAGAAAACTAAATATATGTTTTCTTCACAGCATCACAGATCTGTGTTTAAACTAAGGCTATTACAATAGGACTGTGACATAGCAGAATGGTATGTCGTTTTTAAAAGCTGAAACATGGAGCAGAAAAGTTATTTTCCAGATGTCACTGAATACATCCTGGCCCAGCCTGGCAGTGAAGCAGAGGAACAGGAAGGCAGGGCCAGAAAGCCTTTCACCCTCAGGACCCGAGGGAGACGTGTACCAGGGCTGTAAGAATAGTCACAGGGCTGGGGAGGGGTTTCAGAAGTGAAGAGGTCATCATCTAATGTAAACGTATGTCACTGTCTGGACACCGTGATAGTAGCATGTGGCAGGGAACAGAGGACATGACACTCCACAGAGCCTGCAGAGAGGACAGTGGGAATGGCTTTGGCTTGCATTAAGGAGAAAGACTGCCTCAAAATAAATACAGAAAGGGCTGAGGATAACGCCATCGTAGAGTACTTATCTAACATTGTGAGGCAATGGGACCAATTCCCAGTGCCAAGAAAAGACTCTGAAAGCAACTCAGTAAGTAAGGTAGAGCTGGGTGCCATGGCCACACCAGGCTTTTCCGCCTTCAAGAGGCTAAAATGAATTTGAGCCCAGCTTGGGCAGTTTAACAAGACTCTGTCTCAAAATGAAAATAAAATATCGAGGGGTGTGGCTCAGTATAGCTCACCTGGGTTTAACCCTTAGAACAGCAAAAATGAATGAATAAGTAAAGTTCAACTGAAGCCATTATAGTTTTGTTTGTTTTTTAAGTATTAGGGATTGAACCCAAAGCTGAACTAAATCTTACTCCTTTTAAATGTTTTTTATTTTGAGACAGGGTCTTGTTATATTGCTAAGAGCTGGGCTGGGCTGGGCTCTAATTTGCAGTCCTTCTGCCTCAGCCTCACAGAGTACTAGGATTATGGGCACATACCACCACCACATCTGACCAGGCCATTACAGCTATTTTATGAAATCTGCTGGTGATGTAGACAGTAAAACCTAGCATGAATAGGTTCTGGGCCCTTCCAGATTCACTATAATGTGGCTGCCACCAAGTCATCCTTGGGTTCCTTCTTGAAGACAATGCCACCTACAAGTAAAGAAGCTAGCACAGATGCCCGTGCAGTTACTGAGGAATTCAAAAGGATCACCCTGCCTCTGTGGCTTCATCTTCCCACTCCAGATGTCAGAAGCTGCTTCCTAAAGTCCTTCAGTACAGTGCTATTTAGTTTCTTAGTCATCACTGTGCATATTTTCTGGCGAGTGTGGTAATCTAAAGACGCAGTAGATGTCTGTCTGTCTGTCTCGCTCCACCCTGGCACCTCGTTCATGTGAAGCATGTTCTACTGAGCTGCGTCCTGAACTCCTCTCTTCACTTTTGCATTTAGCTCATAGCCTGGTGCTGGGCCTAGAAAGACCTAACAGATACTTGATGAGTGAATGAATGGTTAACAACGATTTTTAGCAATAAATAGGGCCACAACT
Source organism: Petromus typicus (assembly GCA_004026965.1). Lineage (NCBI taxonomy): Eukaryota > Metazoa > Chordata > Mammalia > Rodentia > Petromuridae > Petromus > Petromus typicus. The sequence goes on from PVIR01000482.1 coordinate 40,057, forward strand.
TTCAAGCTGAGTGATTTCAAGACATGTGCCAAATGAACCTGGTACCGTGGCATGACTGTAATCCCAGCACTCCGGAGGATGAGACCAGAGTGGTGAGTTTGCTCTGGGCTACAGAGCAAAGACTCTGTTAGAAAGAAAGAAGGAAGACAAGTGGGAAGGAAGGAAAGGAACTGGAGGAGACTGGAAAGGGAAAGGGGGGAGGAGAAAGAAAAAACAGGAAAGGGATGGGAAGGGGAGGAGAGAGGGAAAGAAAGGAGAAGAGAGGAAGGGGAGGGAAGGAAGGGAAAAAGATCTCCAGGCTTCTGTATCCCTGTATGTTAAATTAGAATGGGAATAGTAACCCTCTTGAGGTTGTTTTTAGAGATTAAACAAGAGTATGGGTCATTTTTGTATGTCTTTTTTGTACGTCACATCTTTTATATGTCTGGTGTACTGTGGTTTGGTATTATATAATTATTCCCTTTTAGTTTATGGAGGTGTATGCTTTCATGATAGAAAATGAAATTTACCTAAAGTGATGTTTCAGTAACAATTTCTCTTTTTTTTCTTTTCTTTCTTTCTTTTTTTTTATAGTGTAGAAATCAGCCAGGGCCTTGCACATACTAAGTTTCTACCCTCCACTTGAGCTACATCCTCAGCCCTATAAAGTATTATTTGTTGAAAATCTGCAAATTCCTTGACTGTTAACAATTGTTGCCCAACCAGCAAAGATCTGGTAAACAAATTCACATCAAGCTATAAATGATTAATGATATTTGTACTTTTATAAGTAGTGCCAGGGCTGGGAGGGTGTCATAGCTCAGTGGAAAACATGTGCTTTGCATGCACAAAGCCCTGGGTTTCACCCCGTGCACCAAAAAAGGAAGATGAAATAGTGCTGTTGATGGAATTTCAAACAGACAAATATAAACTATCAGCTGAATATTTTTCTTGGCCCTTCCCACCTCCCATGTGGCCCACGGACGGCTAGGATTGAGCTCCCTTGGGAGCTAGCTAGAAATGCAGAATCTCGGGTCCTAAGGACTCAGGACTTGCAGGCAGTTCCTGAGCACTGGAGAATCAGAACACTACTGGGCTAGGGATCCTTGAGACAGCGAGAATGTCCATCGCACCTGCACAGAAAGCATGTCCTTAGAATTTAGAGGTGAGATGGGTGAAGGTAAAGTTCCTGCAGATGGACCACCTGTTTTTCTACTTGCTTTTATTGCCTTTCCTCCTGCCCCTCGTGCTTGCTAACATCGTGAAGTCTGTCCCTTCAGCTCTGCGTATGCTGCTGCACACAGACATTACCAGTGGTGAACACTGTGAGACTATTTATCTGCTTTCACATTTGCACAGTTCTTTTGTAATTGTAATAAAAATGGTTTGGAATGAGTTTGTTGCTGGTTGATTCCAACTTCAAAATGAAGAAATGAAACTCAGTTGCTGTGTCATCCTTCTAACTCCCCCAGTTCCAAAAGACTGTTTTCCAAACTGGCTAATCCGACCTTGTACCCATTGGGTAATCTATTCCATGTTTTTCAGTGTGGGATGGAGTCCAGGCCAACACTGGACCACTGAGCTTCATCCCCAGACCCCAGTGGGGTGATCTTTTTGTTTTTAAAGATCATTTCCTTTATTAGGCTTTGTTGACAGTACAGTGTTTCTGTTCCTCGTGTGGAGTCAGTCCCTGTACATAACACATCTTCCTTCCTTTTTCATCCCTTTTCCTCCTGCCTCCTGCAGTTGGCTGATCTTACCTGGACATAGTATGTTACTGTTAACTTCATTTTACACACATGTACAGTGGTATAAACTGGTTTATCTTCCTTATTGCAACATCCATGAGAAAACCGAAATAGCCAAGAACTATTAGAATTGGACATCATTCTGCAACAGTAAAAGAGAAACTATTTTTGTTTAAATTTTAAAGTAATCCAGGGTAATAAATTGTGATTGGGAAAAATAAATACAAATCTCCTTTGGAAAATACATTTTATATCCAGTTTCCAACAAATTTGGACTCACAGTAAAAATATCTCCGAACATACGAGCTATCTTGCAAAAGAGGGAGCAAACTCTGAATTTTATTATTTAATGTTATTTATTTTATTCTTTGTAGTATTGCACATTAAATTCAGGGACACTCTGCCACTGAACTACATCCCTAGTCTTTTATTTTGAGACAGAGTTTCCATAAGTTGCCCAAGTAGACCTCCAAGTTGCAATCCTCCTGTGTCAGCCTCTTGAATAGCTAGAATTATAGAGTCTCCATGGCTAGCTTAAATTATATTCTTTTAATGAAAAAGTATTCTTTTAATGAAAAAAAGTATTCATCTTCAGATGCAAGGGGACACCCATCAGAGTTTCACCTCACTGTTTTATTTAATTGACAAGGTCATTTTACATGGAGTTGCATAGGACACAGAGGAGTGAAGAATTTTTTTAAAGGAACAAATCTGGAGAAATTTCACTAGTAATTATACAGTTATAATAATATGGTACTGTGATAAAGATATTAGAATGGGAAAATAGAACAGAATATTGAGTTCATCTGTCTGTTATACATGATCAGTTGCCTTATGATAAAAGTACCAAGGCAATTTATCCAGCAAATGATATCTTTTCATTATATGCTAGAAACATTGAACATCTATGTGCAAAAAAAAAATCCTTTTACATCATGTAAAAAAATTAACTGGAAACTAGGTGTTGTGGTATATTCCTGTAGTTCCATCACCTGGAGGCTGAGGCAAAGTGATCACAAATTTTAAGCCATCCTGGACTACATACAAGTCTCTGTCTCACACACCTATCTCCAGATTAACTTAAAGTAATCAAAGACCTATACCCTAGCTATACCTAGCTAATAGCCCTAAAGAGAAGAAAAGTTTAAAATATGTTCACAGCTTTGAGTTGGCAGAGATGCCTTATCTGAGACAAAGAGCATGAAAAATAAAATAAATTGAACTCCATCAAAATTTTTAACTTCTGGTATTCACATTCATCAGAAAGGAATAAAAAGACTTGGATCCAGAATATATAAATAACTCTTACCAATCAACAATAAGAAGACAAAACCTTGATTTTTTAAAAATGAGAGATTGAAGCAAATATTTTACCAAAGAAGATATAAAATAGGCCAATAAATTCACAAAAATTCCTCAACACTTCCATTTATTAGAGACTTTCGAATTAAACTACACTACTACACAGCCATGAAAATGGATAAAAATTTTAAAATGGACAACACCAAGTAAGAGGCAAGGAAGCAGGGCCATTGGGATTCACCTGGCTGGGACAAATTCAAAATGATACAAATACCTTGGAAAATAACTCCCAAGTTCCATAACCATGTGACCCAGTAGTTCTGCTCTGGGTTGTATACCCAAGAAAAATGAAAACATGGCCTTGCAGATAGTATCCTTGTGTGTCACAAATGGACACACCATCCACAGTAAACACAATACAGAGAATAACTAGAATGTCTGTTGGCAAGCGAAGGAACTAGAAGAGAATGTTTTGTCTGGAGTCCCAGGCACTCTGGAGGCTGAGGCTGGAAGCCTGCAAACTTAAGAGCAGCTGGGACAACTTAGCAAGAGCTTGTCAGATAAATAACAATTTTTAAAAAGTGGTAGTTTGTTTATGTAGTGGAATACTATTGAGCAGTAAGAGGTAAGAGAGGGGAAGAAATAGAAAAAGCTATTTTGTGATGGCAGAAATATTCTGAATCTTAATTATTGTGGTGATTACACAAAAGTCTGTTTGTCAAAATCCAGCAACCTGTATTCTTAAATGTGATGTTTTGTTGTGTGTAAATTATACCCACATTGTGTTGATTTTACCAGAATGAAAGAGAGTAGTGACAAAAAAGAAGTACAGTGTCTGGAAATGGAGCATGTAATCATTGAAGACACACGTGAAAGGCCTACTAGACACTAACTAGACCGCACAACCCAGAGTACTGAAAATAGTCATGGTAGCTGCAGAGCAGAGAAGAGCCAGAGCTCTGGCCCTGTTACCCAGAGGCCGGTGCCCTTGTTCCTCTGCTGAACATCTGCATCGACAACCTGAGCCAGGGGGATTGGCTTCCTCCAACGTCCTTGTAGAACAAGAGATCAGTCCCTTGGGTCAGACAGACCTAGGGGTAGTTTAAAGAAATGAATGATGTGAAATATTAGTATTCATAACACTTATTATTTGTCTGAAAGAACTCAAATGAATTCTTGAGTTCCTTTACAGAGCTCATTTTTAATGACTAGATCTGCCCTATGCCCAGCTCACCTGCTCTTCTTTTGTTTTCCTTTTTCCCTTCTTTCCTTCCTCTTTCCCACCTTCCCTCCTTCCCTCCTGCCTTTCTTCCTTCCTCCCTCTCTCCCTCCCTTTCCTTCCTGTCTCTCTCTCTTTTTACATCTTGTGTCTCAAAGTCTGTGTGTCAGCACTCCTGCACAGCTTCTCTGCTGAAAGTCATAGTGTCCTACTTCCTAACTGCCCATCCCAAGGCAGCTTCTTATCTTCATCTTTCCTGGTTCTTGGCTATGCACACCCCATCTACCCCTCGCGGACTCACGACTCCTTTCCCTAGAGAGCCTGCCGTGTCTGTGCCTCCTCCCACTTGCCCAAGGCCCCCGCTCAAGCTCCCCTTCCTGTTCAGCCCTTTCAGGAGTCAGGTAGCCTTTCCTGTAAAGGGTCATGGGTCATGGGGTCCGCTGCTTACTTGTCCTTCTTTCTTTGTTTGCTGAGGTTGCTTTAAACCCCTTGGAATGTGACAGCGGTTCTTAGCCCACCAGCCACAGAGGAGTAATTCTGTCCTGAACACCCCTGCTGCTACCCCTAAAAAACTGTGTCTTTTAAGACCCAGATTTCTATAAGAAGGTTGTTAAGCATGTCACATTTTTTTTCCAGAGCAAGAAAATTTTAGTGGTGCAAAAGAAAAGGGGCAAAGTCTATGAACAGATGATTCATAAAATAACAAATGTCAGTGGCCTTTAATCATACTACTAGTTCTCAACTTCATATCCAAGAAAAGAAACCATGATAGGGCATGAGTTTTTGTTTTTGTTTTTTGAATTAGGGCCTCACTCTGTTGCGCAGGTTGGCCCTGAATCCCTGAGTTCAAGTGATCCTTCTGCCTCAGCCTTCTAAGTAGCTAGGACTGCAAGTGATGTGCCACTGTATCCAGAAAATATGATTTTCTTTTCTTTTGATCTTGCAAAATAGCAAAAATGAAAAAGTCTGATGATGGAAGGCATTGAAGAACTATAAAAATAAATATTTTCCTCTTGGTTAAAAACCTTAGCAGTATTTATTATGGTTTAGAACACAAATCTCCTTACCCAGCTGATTCATTTCTAGATAGTCACATGAAAAAGGAGAACATGTGCATATGCAACTGAGTCTTATGAGTTGTAATAATGAGGCGGAAACTAGAGTTCCAGTATTGAGAGAAGGACGGAAATCATCACTGTGTGTACTTTTGTATGCTTTCTTGTGTGGGTGTTATTTTTACTCCTCCAAATATTGTTAAAAGAAATAAGTAGATCAATAGATGAATCTTATAAACAGAGAGAGATAGTTGAGGTGGAAGGGATGCAAGAAGTGGTCTAATCCAACTGCATCTTTTACAGATGAAGAGCTTCTGTGGTATACCTAAAATCTTCATTACTGCCAGACCTGGAGTTTGAATTAGGCCTTCTACCTATTGTCCCCACCTGTTCCTCCATGTCACACCCCTCTCTCAAATGACCTCCTTGCTGCAGTTCCTCTTGCTCTCTTTAGAACTTTGGGTTGGTCCGGCTATTTAGCTCAGTGGTTCTAGCACTTGCCTGGCAAGTGGAGGGTCCCAAATTCGATCCCCTGGTAACCACATATAACAATGCTGGGAATGGTGACGCACACCCACCAGCAATCAGTACCACATACCACAGTGCCAAGTATGGTGGCTCATGGCTATAATCCCAGTATTCAGGAGGCAGAGGCAGGAGGATTGCTGTGAGTTCAAGGCTGGCCTGGTCTACATAGTGAGTTCAGGGCCAGCCTGAAGCACAAAGCAAGACCCTGTCTCATGGGTTTCACCGCCATGTTAACGATAATGCTGCATTGTATATACAGTTTCATGTGCAGGTTAAATGCACAAGTGTGGAATTAAACTTTGTTATGGCTTGTGTCCCTTTGTCTGTGTCTCTTTGTCCCTTTAAAGCCTCATGTGCTTGTAGATGGGGCATTTTAGAGGTAGATGGATCACAAGCTATGATGGTAGATTGGGCTGTGCTGACCCAGTTAAGGGTGGATGGTACTAGATTAGCCCACTGATTGATTTAGCATAGTTCTGGGTATAGATAACAGGAAGGCCTACCCATGGCATGGGTGGCACCACTTAAAAGTCTTGTAGCTGATTGAGATAAAAGGGAAAGGGAGCCCTGCTTCTTGTTCCCTTCTGCCTGCTATGCCGAGGACTGTTTCTCTTCATCACTGCTACCCTGCCTGGAAGACAGCTGACTACAGACTGAAACCTCTACAAACTGAGCAGAAATTAACCTTTCCTCCATTAACTTGCGGGTGTTGTTGGGTATTGTGTCTCAGCAGTGAGAAAAGTAACTGAGACACAGTGCTTGGGTTTACATTTGCTAGTAGCTAATTATGCATATGTGGGCAGGCTGCCTTCCTTTGCTGAACTGCAGACTCTCCTGAATAGTGGCGGTCATTATTGATCTACACTTGCTGACCATCTTGGGAGGAAATGAGATGTTCCTTGAAGCACTCTGGGCAGAGATCTGGTCCCAGAGAGTGCTCAGTCGAGAGCAGCTGTCCTTGTTAACAGTGGAATCAACCTCTGGTGTTGGACTTCTGGACATTAACTTGTCTTTCCAATTTGCATAGCTGTTGCCAGTTTTCCTCTGAAAATACAGTGAGTTACATGCTTTCCAAGAATGACCTTCAGAGAGGTCAGGGGTGGGGAGGGTCAGGTTGTAGCTCAGGGGCACTGTGTGTGCCTAGAAAGTAAGAGGTCCTGAGTTCGATCCCTGATACCAGAAAAAAATAAAGAATGACCCCTGCTTTACAGACACTGATTCTTTTAAATTTTTATCAGTCCAATAGGTAAAATACTTTTCTTTTTCCAGTTTAATTTCTTCCATTTGAATTTCTTATCTTATTTACTATTTTTTTAAATGTGGAAATGTCAAATCACTTTGGTGCGATTTATACACATTCTAGTAAATCATTGCAGCTTTCGTTTGCATTTCTTGGATCTCTTGCAAGGCTTTGTGTTGTTTATGAGCCATGTGTGTTGCTGCCACACTGCCGGCTCGCTCATCTGGCTTCTCTTCCTTTTGAGGTTGTCTTTTTCTTTCTGGCTCGGTCTGTGCCTTTAGGATATTAAAATTTAGTTAAGATGTATGATGTAAATGCTTTATTCCAGTCAGTCTTTTGACTTTTTAAAACATCTTTTGTTATGCAGAAGTTTATATTTTTTTTATGTAGTTGAATCTGTCCATTTGTTTCCCTTGACTTCTGGATTGTGTCCTTATTTCCTTTCTTCTTCCTTTCTCCCCAGGATTGAGGATTGAATTTGGGGGCTTCACACTGAGCTATATTTCTTACCCTTTAAAATTTTGTTTTTATTTTGGGACAGGTTTCACTAAGTTGCCTGTTGTCCAGGGTCGATTTCAATTTGTCATCCTGCTGCCTCTGTCACTGAATGCTGCAATTACAGACATACACCGTCATACTTAGCTTGTCTGAGAATTCTATGTGCATTTGGCTTTTCTATTGAGTAGGGTCTCTCCTGAGTTTAGTGCTTAGCATAAGAACTTTTTCTGGAGTAGTGAGGGCCTCCTGGGTTATTATCATGTTATCAACTCTTTGGACAGACAGGTGTCGACCCCTGTCCAGCAATGAAACTGTGTCTGAAGTCCATACTGTTGGCCATCACCAGACACCTAGCCAAGAAGAGTCCACTTGACCAGATGGCGAAGTCTGTGGCCTACAGGTGGTTTAGCATTTACTGAGTGCAGTTCGCTCTGGTAGGACACAGAAACGAGTTAGACGTGCTGTCTGCCCCAGAGGTGCTTTTGTGGTGGGGAAGGAGGCAGATACATCGACGGGTAAACTCAGTTTTAAATCAGCCTGTTAAGTCAGATTAACAGTCCATAATGATAAGTTTGCCAGTTCAGAATGGAATCAGTGTGGCATTTGTTGACACATTACTTAAGGTGCTTTGTGGTGGGATGCCATACTACTTCCCACAACCCCTTGCGCTCCCAGGGAACAAAGCCAAAATGGACATGTCAGTCAGAGACACTCCTTCTTCCTTTTGATCCTGATGTGTTACCTGTCATGGAAAGACTCACCAATTAGAGAAGAGTAGAGTGCCTTTCTAATTGATCCTCCTACCCTATTCCTGCCCCTACTCCATAGAAGATGCTATATCCTTTGTTCCTCAGTCATTCACCGTTACAAAGTAGCTTCAGCTGGTTACCTCCCCAATGAAGTCTACTGTGGACAGCTAGGCTTTGGCACTTTTTCTTTTAATTTAACTTTCTTTCTTTCTTTTTTTTTTTTTTAGATTTTTTGAGACAGGGTCTCACTTTGTGATTCAGGCTGGCACTCAGCTCAGCCTCAAACTCACATCACAATCCTCCTGCCTCTGCCTCCCGAGTGCTGGGATTACAGGCATGAGCCACCATGCCCGGCACTGTGGTATGTGGTACTGGCTGCTGCTGGGCGTGAGTCTCCACACCCAGTATGGTATGTGGTTACCGGGGATTGAACCCGGGTCCTTGCGCTTGCAAGACAGGCGCCGGAACCACTGAGCTAACTCCCCGGCCCCCTTAATTTAACTTTCTATCATATTCTACCCTCATAAAATGTTTAGATAGAGTTAGTGATGAGGACTAGATCATTTAGTATTACAGAATTCTGGTTTTTAAAAATTTATCCAAAAGGGGCTGGCAGTGGAGCTCAGTGGCAGAGCATCTGCTTAGCACGCAGCAGGCCCTAGGCTCAAGCCCCACTACCAGAACGATTAAAAATAAAAAAGTGGATCCAATAAGTCATGATCAGATTCTGTAACAACAAAAGAACTATTTTCTAATTGAGACCCCCCACCCAATAGGATGATAGGTGGAAAGCAGAGACCTGGACGTGAGTCACTTCCTTGAATTGTGACCTGGGCTATTCCAGGCCTGAGCCTGGTGATCCAGAGGATTCGCTGAAGCTTTGTGCTTGGTTCCTTCTGAGTGGCTTTTGAGATCTTGAGGTCAGGGGAGCTTTGATAGGAAGAGGCCAGGGGAGAGTGGAGAAGAGTGAGGACTGTTGCGTTGTTTCATTGTGATATTTAAATATCACAGTGAGAAATCCTGGTCTTTGGATTAAGCCCATATTTGGCTTAACAAATCCTCCATGAGCTCCTCCCCTGACTCATCATTCCTTGCTGTTCCCAGGTTCTGATCCTGGAATAGTCTGTGTGTGTGTGTGTGTGTGTGTGTGTATGTGTGTTTTAAAACAAGTTCTCACTACATAGTTCAGCCTGGCCTTAAACTCCTACCGATCCTCCTGCCTCAGCCTTCCGAGTGCTGGGATTATAGGCATGTTCCACCATACTTGACTGCTCTCTTCTTGGTGAGGCCTTTGCGTGTGCTGTTCAGCCCTTCCTTCCTCACTTCCATGTGATGGGCTGAACTGTGTTTCTGAAATCCTAACTAGAACTTCAGAATATGACCATATTTGAAAATAGGGGCATTGCCGATGTAATTAATTACATGAGAATGAACCCATACTGGAGTAGGGTGGCCTTGGCTTTAATGAGACCAGTGTCCTTATGACAAGGTTAATTCAGAGAGACACAGGAGAGAATGCATGTAAACACTGGTGTTGCCCTGTCACAAAACAATATCAGGGGTTGCAGTTAACTGACGGAAGTCGGGAGACAAGCGGCAGCTTCTTACGCCTTCAGAAGAACCAGCCTTGCCCATGTCTGACCCTCCAGCTCCAGAACTGTGAGAAAGCACATTTCTGCACAGCTGACGGTGCCTTTGTCACTGGCTACCGTGGGTTCGTAGGTGTACATAAGATGGAAATCAGATACCGGCTGATTCCTGAGCCTGCTCGTGGGGATCCTCCCTCTTCTTCACGGCCCTCCAAAGGAAAAGGTCCTTACACTGGATTCAGGATGTTAGCATTTGCGGGAGGGTTCTTGGTCAGTTTGAATGGGAGTCATAAGCTGCCAAAAGTGGCTCTCAGTGTTAACAGCCTGGGTTTTGGATACCAGCGACTCTCAGCTTTTTTAGTGTGAGTATCCCTCCTCAACACCCAGGGCAGTCAGCTACCCACAGGCTTTGGAAACCCTTCTGGCCACCAGAGATGGCAGACCCCAGTGTTCCTTTGTTGCACTCCATCTTATTGCCATCTCCAGCCGCCAGCCACTGTCCATACCAGAGGCTTTCTCAGTGTTACCAGCTTAGCCTGAGCTTCTTCACAGAGAAATCATGGATAAGCCGGAAGAAGCTCTCTGGGAGCTTATACTGCATTGCCACGGCACAGGGGACAGGACAGAGCGTGGACTGGCCCTCATGAAGTTGCTTATAGAGAGTCATGAGCTGTCGGCGCAGTCACTGTGGTAGGTCTATGAGCAAAGCCTGCTACAGCCGAAGCAAACACTTCCCTGATTGGCAGTAGGGTATCTGATGCGAGTGAGGCCTGGTGCCGGGCAGCTGGGCAGCGCAGTTAAAGTACCTGTTAGGCTACATGGGCCCCTCGCCGACCCGTAAGGCAGCCCTAAGAAGTAACATAGCTGCCTGCTCCTCCCTTCAGATTCCCTCACAGGTGTTACCTGGAAGCTGTTCTTGGGCTCCTAGATTGCCTCATTCCTGGTGCTTTTGTGGCAGTAACCAAGGCTCCTCCATGGCCCCCAGGGGTCTCTACAGATAACCTGAGATGCCCCACCCCACCTCCTATTACACGCCCTAAAATGTGTCCACATCCCAAGATAAATACAATTTTATGGTGCAAATAGTTCTGAAAGAAATTTGTCTTACCATGTTGTTTTGGAAACTGACCATGTAGTTATTTCAATTCACGGTTGTTTCAGTCAGCGATAATCATGTATCGTTTTATGCACCTGAGAGTTGTAGGAAAGTGAACAACACTGGCCTTATAAATCGTTTTCAGATGCCATAGCTTTTATATAAATATCAAGTGAACTTGCAGTGGTTGACATTATGTTAGATTTTGCAGACACTTGAACATTCATTTGATATTGGTGTCTTCTTTCTACGTTTTGGACATAGTGGATTTTTTCAGGACTCAAACTTTTCTTTGTGGGGGGAGGTTCTTGAGGCAGGTTCTTGCTGTGTAGCCCAGGCTGGCCTCCGACACACAGTGATCCCCCCTACACCTCCTGAGTACTGGGGTTACAGTTGTGCCCTGCATTGGGAAAGCTGGTGGGCCTTTCGTTTTGATTGGTGGTGGCCCTGAACTTATCTTTGTTTGTGGTTCTTAGAGAACTGGGGATGGGACCAGGGCCTCACACAGACTACACAACTGCCTTGTCACTGAGCTGCACCCACAGCCCCAAGTGTGTTACAGGATGCAGTACTTTTTATGTGACTATGATTTTCTTTTGTTTCCCTCACAAGCCCGGTCATTCCTTGAAAAGCAATGTGTGTCTTATTTCTCTGTGTCTCCCACCCAGCTGGTATCCACAAGATCCATTTCGTGAGCAATGAGTAATTGTGTACAAATCCAACGTTTAAAAATTACTAAGTGTGGCAACAATTAATGTTTATACTTTAAAGATGCTCTGAAAAACATGAAATAAAACCTCAGGACACATTTCTTTTTACATTTGAGGACGTTTATACCATGACATTATAAGAGCAAAACCACATTTTCCACAATGAGGAGAGACCCATTGCCGTTTTGTTATTCCTGAGAGATGGGCAGATTGTTAGTATGTACTAAGCAGTGGAATTGGGCTCCGTCTCTCTAGGTCTCTTTCCTAGGCTTTGTTTCAAGGTGGTGAGTCTTAGATTGGGCAACCTTAAGGGTTTCAAATAAAAACTACAAACCAAAGATCAGGAAGACAAAAAAAGTGATGAGCAGTTCTGGAAAGAAGTGAGCATGAGGAAAGTGGAAGGTGAAGGGGAAAAAGCCAGTTGCCTACCAAGAGAAAGTGAGGCTGATGAGATAAAACACCAGCAACCGGCACACACTGAGCGCTTGCTTGAGCACAGAACAGTGGTGCAGGCTCTGTATGCTTCATCTCCGTTGGCTGTCATGGCAGTTCTGTGGAATCATTGTCATTTACCCCATTACCCCTAAGAAATTGGATTTAAAGAGGGGACTCTAAGGCTGAGGCCAAGCTGGTGATGCCAGAGGTGGGGTTCAGCTCTTTTGTAGTCAAGGGCCCCCATGCCTGTCCTTCTCTCTAGCAAGTTCTATGCATCTAGTGTTGAAGGATGTCCTGTTATCTGGATTATAAGTCACTTTCCAGGCTTTTTAAGTGCAAAATATGAGTATAATAGTCATATTTGCCAATTCAGTCACATTTGACTGAGGAAAGCCTCACACAGGCTAGACAGGTATCTTGCATTCACTTAGACATTTATTTATGTGACTTAGACACTTAGCTCGGTGAATTAAGACCTCCTCTGTTACAATTACCCCACATTTATATGGTGCTTATTCTGCATGGGGCACCAGGCACAGCTGCACTTGGTCTGTGGGTATTAACTCCTTTACTGCTTTTGGGAACCTACCAGGCAGAGGTGCACTCCCATGCAGTCTGGGAATGGTGCCCAACATCTGTGCCATCACCTTGATCTGCACAACTGTGTGCTGTTGAGGAAGGAGGTTAGGGCTGGGACAAAGCCACGGAGTAATTGGGCAGGATGTTTCAGAGGTCATAGAAACCCAGAGAATTTGCACAGAAAATAGGACTCAAAAAGACTATGCAACTCCTGAGCACCAATTAGTGATATTTTCAATCCCTCATTTGAATCTGGTGCTATTTGCAGGACCAATCAGAAAAGTGCTATTTTTAGTCCTTCGTGTACATCTGGGGGAAGCCAAGTGAATTTTACAGGATAGAGCTGTTTAATTCTGACCCCAAGCTAAATGAGTTTTTGATAGACCCAGTGTCTTATTTGCTTGAGGGGGATGCCAACCCAGGAATTTTAGATACAAATGGCCCCTTTCTAATATCCATAGGCTGCTGTGAATTTGTTCTCTTGTTCTATAGAATAAACTTCTTTTCCATCTTGAATAAATGTATACTTTAGCTATCTTCTCTGTCTGTCTTGTGCAGTTCTTTGTTTAGGACCTCAAGAACTTACAAAAAATCGGCACCAGACTCTCCTGTCTGGTAACATTTCAACCCTACTTTTACCCATTTTACAGATGAAGGCATAGAGGTATTAAGGAAATGTTCCTAACTCTAATACTATTCAAAGCTTAATAAAATAAAATAATTCAGCCCAATTGTCAGGGTGGATGTGGAGAGGTGATAGAATTTATACCACTTGAAAAGTATGTGAATTACAGAATTATATATAAGAAAATCCATTTTGCCACATAAAACTATATGTACCCAAGTAGTTAAGTATTTCCAGACTAACTGGGTGAGAACTGTCACATTACACTAATAAATGTTGATGTCTCACTTACAGTCAGGAACAGTCCATGAACTAAAACTCTTGAAAAGAGCTGGCTTTGTTTAGCACTTAAATTTGCCTCTTCTTAAGCCTGTGGACCAGCTTGGCTAGTTGCTTACTAAAAGTTTCTTCTTAATCAAAGATTTACCATATTCTAAAGAAATGTATTCAATTCAGAATGGAGTTAAACCTTACAGGACAGAATTGTATCAAAATAACTGTTTTGGGAAGGCTCCAGGTAGACGCTGTTAGAGAAAATTGTCAGTTATTCTGACAGAATAACTCTCAATCCACAATAACCTAGATGTAAAGGTGATTCACCCTTAGCATAAGAGGCCCTAGGTTCAATACTCAGCACTGAAAAAATAAATAAACCTGACTCATGACTAAGTTGTTTGTTTGTTTCAAACAGGATCTGGCTATGTAGTTCAGGCTGGCCTTGAACTCCTTGTGTAGCCTAGGCTGGCCTTGAATTTAAAGCAGTCCTTCTACCTTAGATTCCCAAATGCTGGGATTATAGGCATGCACCGTAACATTCAGCCGATTCGTGACTAATTTTATACATATTTCTTCATCTAGGTTCTAGAATTTAATGCTGAGTTTAAAAAAATGTCTAAAGTATTCCAACTACATTTTTCTATGTCTGTAGTCATGTTTATTGTTATATAGGACTAGCAGTGTGCTGGGTAATGGTTTAGCTTCTTCATGTGCAGAATAGGGTAATGATGATAGGTCCTAGGAGACTTGTGAAGATGGGTCAGTTAATAAGTGTAAAGCAACGCAAGCAATGGGGAAAAGCTGGTCTTAGACTGCACATATGGTTGCAACTAGCTTTTTAATTTAGCATTAAGTATATCCTGGCATCTTTCCATATTAACATAAAATCTACCCGGTTTCCTCCAACAGCTGGGATTCAACAATTAGACGTGTCTTGATTCAGTCTGTTACGGTGGATTTTTTCTTTAAAATTGTGGTATAGTAGACATAGTACATAAAATGTTACCGTTGAACCATTTGCATGTGCACAGCTCAGTGGCATTAAGTGCTTCCACATTGCTCCACACCCATCACCACCGTCCACCTCCAGAACTTTTCCCCACAGCAGAGCGGAACATTGTTCCCAACAGCAGGGACCTCACCGCATCTTCAGGAGCTCTGCTTTCTGTCCATGTGCGCTGACCCACTCCAGGCCCCTCCAGTCAGTGGAGTCATACAGAACTACCCTCTGCTACTCCCAGTGGACTTTGAGGGACATATTTTTTTCCTGTACTATCTGAACCTGAATCTTGAAATCTCCTGCTGGCTTCCAGGTCCCCGTCTGAGGTGGGAGCTGCTGGCAGTGAGTGCAACCTCTGCAGTCATCTGCCCTGCACTTAACAAAGACAGCGGCTGCTTTCATTCCTTGAGTGCCTGCTGTGGGCCAGCTCCATGGGGCCTTGGGAGGCGGGAAAACGATCCCATGTTGCAGATGAAATTGAAGATCAGAGAGGCAAAACGGGGTGTCCGCTGTTAGGAGCAGAAGTGGGCTATAGCTGGGTCTCATTTCAAGCCCCTTGTCCTTTTATTTCACTTCATACTCTGGCAGAGGAAAGAGCAATGCTCTCCAGCATTTTTCAATAACATTCTGATTAATACAGGTAGAACTTAAATTAAGCAAACCATATAACTGAAGATTCAGATGTACCAAGTATCCACAACTGGGGTATTTTCTAAACAAAAGAATTCATTACAGAACTTGTCCTGAGCAAAACATATCTCATTTTTTACTCAGTTTCTTAGATACAAAACATTTCAGCCATTTGTGTGTCAGAGAATAAATTTAGCTTGCCTGCCACTGCCCAGTATCCTTTATAATGGAGTCTGACCTCAACAGGTTTTGTTTATTTTGTGAGGTATGGCCGGGGCTGAATTTGGGGCCTTCCCACTGCACTGCCCCAGCTTTATTTGTTTATTTTTTAAATTTTGAGGCAGGGCCTCACCAAATGCTAACTTTACAGGCTGGGCTTGAACTTGTCATCCTCTTGCCTCAGTCTTGAGAGCTGGGGCAGAAGACTGTGCCCCTTCTTTCTACACTCAGCCCTGACCCTGACACCCAAGGCCTTGCCCTTCTGTGCGCCCCACAGGGGCAGCAAGGCTCAGAGGCAACCTCTGTGGGATCCCTGACACACACAAAATTCAAAACGCTGGTTGACCTCTGCAGATATTCGCTGTTAGGTGTGGCTGTCTACACATGTGTATACAATTATTTACGGGGCCAGACTCTCATGTTGTATTTTTTAAAAAAATAACTTTAACTTTGATAGGAAAATCCTCTAATAATAGCTGTAACTATCATATGTAAAAATTCCCTTTCTCTCCTACGAGGTGTCTTTTGTCTCTTGCTTTTTGCCAAGAAGAAAGAGCACTGTATATATTTTGCATGGCTCTCTTCACGTGCCCTGTTCAGGATCATCAGGATCCTCTTTACCAGCTCACTGGGTGCCTTGGCAGCCCCTCCCCCGCATTCCTTCCTGTTCCGCCCCCCTCCTTTAAAGGGGCAGTGTTCAGCCCCATGGAGCTGTTCTTGCCATGCCAGCAGAGTCATGATGGTGTGAAGTTTTGCCTTGGGTCTGTTTGGGGGTGTTTGATCAGCATGATAAAGGTGCACTCAACATTGTTACTCCAACAGTGTCTAGGCCAAAGCCTCTCTTGGTAGTTGTGAACATCAACAAGAGAAAAAAAAATAATGATAATATCTACAAGGGCTCTAGGAAAATATATGGTCAAAATGTCCAGATCTTCCAAATTTTGATGCTTTTTTTGTGCCTTGGGTCAAACTATTTAATATTTCTGCCACCGTGATTGATATGTGACCCCTACACAGTTCTGAGGATTTTGTTAGTGGATTGACTTCTGATTTGTCATAAATAATTTTGAAATTCAAACCTTGCATAGCTCCATACACGGAATAGCTTTGAAAGATCTGTGAGAAGAAACCCCTTCAACACCAGACTGGTACAATAAAGGGCAGAAGGTGCACGGCACACCAAGAAATTGGTCTTATTATTCCATTACAGCAGAGGCTGCTGATTTTTCTAAACTCCAGTTCTGCATCAGAAAGCCAGCTTAATCTTAGGTCACTTTCTCTGATACTCAGTGAAGCCTTCCGAGTTATGTGGTTAGTACAGGGCCCGGGGAAATGGAAGCATAAACAGAGCCTTCCTTCCAGCTTTCCGTGCATGCCGTTGACTGTCCTCTTGGGGTACATGAAGTATGTTGTGAAAGAAAGTAAAATGGACCAAGATGCTGGTGTCTGACAGCAGACTTTATTAGGGGTAGGGGGTACCTGCCGGACTGCTCTAAAGATAAAAGGGCAGCCACTGGGACAAAGTAGGCAGGCGGTTATGTACAGTCTGAGGGCGGGGGCCACTGGTCAGGGGTGGGAAGGCTCTCTGAACTTTTCTAACTGGTGGGTTCATGTATGACAGAGTGGTGACATAAAAGGATTGTGGCAAGACATGGGGCACTGTGGAAAGGAGAAGGACACTCTTAGATGGGAACTCCGTATTGGCTTTGTTTTGTACTGGCCAGGGCTATCGTACTGCATATGTGGTCCAGGTCCATTGTTCTGGAGAAATCGTGGTTATTGTGACTATTAAGTTATACTTCAGTGTGTACTTAGGGAATGTTTCCATGACGCATTGCCTCGGTCAAGAAAGAGAGCGAAATAAGAGAACAAAACATGAAATAGTAGCTACCCTTTCAGAAGGGTTCAAAATGTCCCACTCCATCCAAATATCATGGTCTTCTACATTGTGGCGGGTTTCTATCACCTAAGTGTGCAAGAGACACAATAAAGTCTATATTAAGGAACTGTTAGTTGAAGAAGAAAAATATGCATATTTGGAAAAAACTAGAAGTCATATAGAATTAAGTGTGAGTAGGGATTGGAATTGAATTTTTTTTTTTCAGTACTAAGGATCCTCTTATTAAATTACCCAGGTTGCCTCTAATTTGCATCCTCCTGCATCAGCTTCCCAAGTACGTGGGAGTACAGCTTTACACTGCCACACCTGATAGATCAACATTATAAAAAGCATTATAAAGAGTGGAGAAAATGGCTGAGCCAGAGTTGAGGGACTTTAGTGCAGCAGATTCACAGCAGCTGGACCAAAATGCAGCACTGAACTGCCAGGGAGAGAAGAGTGGGCATTTCAGACTGGAAAACAGCTGGCAACAGCTGTGAACCCAGTGCTCTGGGAGGTTGAAGCAGAAGGATCCCAAGTTTGAGCCCAGGGTGGGCAATGGAGCCATGTAGTGAGATCCTGTCTCATAAAGGGTTGGGAGGAGGCTGAACATACAGCTCAGTGAAAAGGCCCTGGCTTCAGTCCCCAGAATGGAAAAGTGATGAGATCAGGCAGGGCATGGAGGTAAAACTTAAAAACCAAACAAAAAAACTGGGTTTGTTTGTGCGTCCTTTTCTTCTCTCTCCATTTTTAAAAACTTTCTTTTGTTGGTTCATACATTAGAGCTTATCCTTCATTTCTAGCTAATAAGCTACAGATTTAGAGAATAGCCACTCTCACTGTGTACCATCTGTTCAGGGAATGTTTTATACTGTCTATCTTCTTTGGGGGAGAAGTGGATGGTGTTGAATGAGGAAAAAAATTAAAACATTAAAGAGAAATGTGATTCTTTCCTCCCTATCCCTTCCTTTTTTTCCTGAATGACTCTATTACAAAGTTTTAGATGGGCTAGGAGGTGGGGCGACAGGATGGGTTGCAGTGTGACACGGCCGTGCAAGGCAGAGGGGCCTTCAGGACATGAGCAGTCAGAGCCCACGGGTGAGGGGTCCCCACACATGGGTGTGCTCACCGTGTGCGTCATAGCCAGACGTGGTGGCCGAGGCATTCATATATGGGATGTGTCGGTCAGTTTTCCATTTCTACAATGAAATATCAGAGGCTGGGAAATTTGCAAAGAAGAGTTTATTTAGCTCATGATTCTGGAGATCCAAGAGCATGGCACTGGCTTCTGCTCAGTTCTGGGCAGTCGCCTCTGACCACAACCCAGCATGGGATGCTTCATCGTGGTGGGAATGTGTGTAGGGAGATAACCAAGCAAGGCTGGAAGCCAGAGAGTGGTGAGGGGCCAGTCTTGCTCTTTGTAACACAACTCATTCTTTTTTTTTTTTTTGAGACAGGGTGTCATTTTTCTGTAGTTCAGGCTGGCCCTGAGCTCAGCCTTGAACTCACTGCAATCCTCCTGCCTCTGCCTCCCAAGTGTTGGGATTACAGGTGTGAGCCACCGTGCTGGGCACTGTGGTATGTGGTTCTGATTGCTGGTGGGCATGAGTCTCCATGCCCAGCATTGTTGTATGTGGTTCCTGGGGATGGAACCTGGGCCCTCACGCTTTCAAGGCAGGCACTGGAACAACTGAGCCAAATCCCCAGCCCCAATACAACTCATTCTTGAGCAAACTCATTGACATTTCATGATAAATGCACGGGTCCCTCCTGAGACACGTCCCCAATGACCTAATCAAATTCCACTAGACCCCACATTTTGAAAAAAGATATAGGCCTGAACGCCACATTAGGAAACAGGCTTCCAACACATGAACCATTGTGGAACATACTCAGATCATATCTAAACCAAAAAGGCATTATGGGAGATGGATCAGGGCCAAGGTCATATGGGGCATCAGAGCATAGCGGAAAGAAACATGTCTGTTTGTGGGTATGGACAGTGTGGAGACAGGGGACAGACCAAATTAATCAGTATCTTAATGCTTCTTACTGTTGGGAAAAGGAATCACAGATATAGAAAGGAAGAAAACCAAGATGAGTACTGTCATGTGACATTGGAATTGTATGTATTATTAATATCAATCAAGATTTTTGAGATAAAAAGATAGCTGATAGATGAATGGGTAGATAGTAAAAGAAACATGAATGCATGCATTTGTATGTATATTGGGACAGACAAATTCTCTCAGGTGACCCCAGGCTGATCACTTTGGCAGGCTTGGCTCCTCCCCTTCCACCTGCCACGTGGTAAGGTCACTATAGTAAGAAATTCCTTTTTTTGAAGTGGCCTTGGGTCCTACACCTTCTGCTATTCTTTTTTTTTTTTAGTTTTTTTTGAGACAGGGTCTTGCTTTGTGGTTCAGGCTTGCCGTGAGCTCAGCCTCCAACTCACATTGCAGCAATCCTCCTGCCTCTGCCTCCCGAGTGCTGGGAGTACAGGCGTGAGCCACCACGCCCGGCACTGTGGTATGTGGTACTGGTTGCTGCTGGGTGTGGGTCTCCACGCCCAGTATTGTTATGTGGTTACCGGGGAATCGAACCCAGGCCCTTGCGCCTGCAAGACAGGCGCCGGAACCACTGAGCTAACTCCCCGGCCCCCCTCCTGCTATTCTTGGCCTGTGTAATTCCCTCCTCCGATGCAGGGACAGAGCCCGTGACTGTCTTCTAACCAAGAGAACACAGCAAAGATTGGGATATCACTTGTGTGACTGTGACTCATAAGATTGTAACATCCATCTTACTTGGAGTCTCTGTCTGTCTCTCTGCTTTAATAAAATAGACTGCTGTGCATTGACTTGCCCTATGACAGGCCCATGTGCCAGCGACACAGGTTCCAGTTAACTCTGCATGCATCTGAGGCCTTCAGATAAACAAAATTACGAAGGCCTGTATTCTGCCGCCGTAGGTCGTAGAGGTTTATCCTTCACCAGTCGATGCTGAGAGAAGACCACAACCCCAGCTGACACTGTGAGACTTCGATGCTGAGGACTCTGCTAAGCCGTGCCAGGCCCGGAACCCACTGTAGAACAATAAATGTGCATTGTTTTAACTGCTAAGTCCGTTTCTGGTGACAAATGCTTATGTGTATGTGTGTTCCCTAGCTCTTGTGAAAGTCTAAGAGCAACAATAACACCCCAGCGCATTGTCCAGTATCGGGCTTCAAATGCTGTGGTCTGGGAAGCCCAGGGTGAATGTAGTGCCTTGTGCTGAGCGGGAAGATGATGAAGTGCTCAGAGTGAGGGGCCTGGCAGAAGGAGCCAGAACCCGGCAGGAGGAGGCTCCTTGCCAGCCAGAGCTACATAGTGAGCTACATTTCAGGGCCAGCCTAAAATGCACAGTGAGACCCTGTCTCAAAGTGAGAGCTGAAAACAGCAAAACAAAAAAGAAACCTGCCCTCCAGTTTCTAGACTAGTCTAGCTACACAGAAATGCATTCAGCAAACATCTACTAACTGCCACAATGAGAGAAGCATTTGTACTATAAATAGTTTCATGTACACAGGATTGGGGGGCTATGAAAACACTTTCATGTAATCTTTTTATTTTTACTTTGGTCATGCTAAGTATTAAAGCCCTAGGCCTGTGTTACCTATGTTACTCCTTGCCCTGTAATCTATTTTTAAATAAGAGCTTTATTGAGATATAATTCACATCACACATAATTTATCATTTAATGGCTAGAATTCAATTTTTTAAGTATGTTCACAAAGTTGTACAACAATCATCACAATACATTTTAGAACATCTCACACCCCCCCCCCCCGATCTTGTATGCACTCATTTGCCTTGTCCTCTAAGAGCTGATCACCACTAAGCTCCTGATCACCACTAATATGAGTGCACCTCTATGGACTGGCCTGTGCTACACTGTTCCAGTTGAAACATAGGACGTGAGGCCTTTTGTGATAGTATCCTTCCCTCAGCATAGTATTTTCAAGGTTCATCCTTGTGGTGACAGTTACCAGACCTCCATTCCTTTATTTTGCCATATCATATTCTCCTGTATGGATACACTTGATTTCTCCATTCATTCACTGAAGGACATTTGGATGATTCCCATTTTTTTTTTTGGACTTTTGTGAACATTACTGCTGTGAACATTTGTGTGGAAATATTTGCTGGGGTATGTTTTTCATTTCTCTTGAGTAGATGCTCAAGAATAGAAATCCCGAGTCCTGAGATAACTGTATGATTAATATTTCTGTCACCAGCCATATATGAGTACATAAGGATTCGATGTTTTCATGTCCATCTGACGTTTGTTGTCATGCTACATGTAATGTTTCATTGAGGTAAACTGTAAAATATCATCCTCAGAATGAAAACCATTGGTTGAATTAGAAAGACCAAGAATCAAGCATTATGAAGCCACATTATGTTTGTATCATCGGGAAGTTTTTAAGGAGCTACTGGATACTGGACACTAAAATAGCAAACTGGCTCTTGTAAGGTGTTTCTTATGCTGTTAGTAGGGCTCCTATGACTCAGATTCCCCTCTAGGCTGGGAATTATCTCAAGATCTCCAGGTCTGGTTCTACTGGTGGAGCAGCTTCACTGAAAAATCTGGTATTTGTGTTCACCCCCAGTAGGCAGAGACAAGTAAGGACAGCTTTGTGTTCCTGGGTGACCAGGCAAATTTAAACCAGATCCAGGGCGTCTGTGATTGACCTACATTTCTGGTTCTGAGTTAAAGCCCAATTTTTAGGTCACCTACTGGTGACCCAGTGGCCAGCCCGGAATCCAAGGAGTGTTTTATTTGGCCTTTGTAGTGTTTTGAGCACATCCTTTAATTCCTTTAATCCCTTCCATAAATTCTTTAATGTTCTCCAGTCTGTTATTGTTGTCTACCTGACCCAATTCATTCTTATGTTATCTGTCTGGCTTCCAGAGGTATTTAAATTAACAGTTTAAATTTAGCAATGCTTGGGCTTGGGGTGATGCCTGAGTCATGTCTTTAGAAGCCTGGCCATCATTTCATAGAATATCTTTACCATCACAAGTAAGCAGTCTTGTGTCTACTGTGGATCATCAAGGAGAAGCAGTTATTAAGCCTATCATTGTGCAATATGTTGCTTACTGAAGAATAACTAGATGTGACCTGTACCCACTAGGGCCTTACAGGCTAAGATAAGCCATAAGGATGCACACAAAACTTGGGACAACAGAGAGCCAAAGAGCTATATAGTTCATGGAAATAAACATGATGTGTCAGCACAGCCATGCTCCCACATGATTCTACAAACTGGTTTCTTTATAACAGACTTTCCCAGATTAAACCTATAAAAATGTGGAAGGATTCATTACATGTTTTGAGGACTTGTGAAAATCTACCATTCTTCAGTAATGCAGATACATATTTGTGTACGTGTGTGTGTGTGTGTGTGTGTGTGTGTGTGTTTGTTAGCCAGTTTTCTTTTTCCTTGTCTTCCTTTCTTTCTGCTCTCCTCTTCTCCCCTCCCCCACCTTCCCATCTCCCCACCTTTCTCTCTTTATTGGGGAGTGAACCTAGTGCCTTTGCACTAAGCTACATCCTCAGTCCTTTTTCTCTTTTCTTTTTGTTTCATTTGTTTTTTGAGACAGGGTCTTGCTAAATTGTCCACACTGAGGCCCAATTTCCAATCTTCCTGCCTCAGCCTCCCAGATTGTGCCTGCTGGGATTACAGCACACCCATTTTGGCATTCTCTGAAGGCAGATGTTCTCATTAAAAAGACTGGCTGCGGGAATAAAAAAATGATTGGAACTGAAGCTCATGCCCTGGATATACTTGGTCTTCTGAGCAGTGCCCACCACCTGCTGGGATATGGCACATCCACCCAGGGCTGCGGGGAGTCTTGGGTGCCAATGGCTTCTTGCCCAGAGATGCCCAGGATTTTGTGTAACCCTAGGGAGAGACACGGTCTATGGCCAATAAGTAATTAGTACAGGTTATAGAAGCCTTGGACTCAAGTCCTAAACTGAACAGCCGTGTGGTGTGTACATACTCCAAGCTCCCTGTGGGTCAGAATAAAACCACACTTGCCCAGTCGGTGCTCATGGCCCTATCTCTGTGCCCTTCTGATCCCCTGGTCCCCTCATTACCCCCAGAGCATTCTTGCTAATGATCGCTACCACCCAAAACCTGTGTCAGGCTGTCTCCCCAGGAAACCCGATCTAAAACACTTAAACCTGGCCTTCGTTGTTATTCAGGTGGAGTCAGAGCTTTGAATGGTTATTAAGGTGTAGTAGATATGGCATTAGGCCACTAGTGGTTAAAAAGGAAGGGCCCTGAGCTGCAGCGGTCTAACAGTGTCCTTAAAGGTAATTTTATGGCATTTATGCTTCTGCCCAGTGGAACAGCTATTTCAGTGCATACCCCAATCATGAGATTACTTTTCCATTAAACTGAGTGCTTATATAACCCTTCCTTTGCTGAAATGTAGTCAGAACTCAGGGAAACAGAGAGAGACAGAGAATCATGGCAAATAACAAGCCTAGCTTTACATTGTAGTTTATATGACACATACAACTCTGTGTGTTGCAGAAAAATACACTCAAAATCATTGCAATTTTGATGAGGGAAATGTGATTATTATACCACTTTGGCTACCACCATCAGCAGAACGGTTAATCTTCTTGACGTTGTACAACTTTTTCTCCCCAGAACCTAAAAATCTTGAGGTGGGTATAAATGTGCATGTTTATTTCCCAGCAGCCATGGAAAATGACCCCAAGCTCAGTGGCTGAAAACACTGGGAGCTTATTCTGTCACTGTTCTGGAGACTGGAAGTGGGTCATCGGGGTGTCGCTGCCGAGTGGCCCTCTCTCCAGCTACAGAGGCAGAGCTCTTCTTTTTCCCTTCCTGGTGCTAGTGGCCATGGCTTTCCTTCACTGGAGGCCAATCTCCAGAGGCCCCTTTTTCCGTGACCACTTCCGTGCGAGTCCTCCCTTCTATCCCCGCTTTCTCTCTGCCCTTCTCTTATATGGACGCTTGACCTGGGGGTCAGAGCTTGTAGAAGGAACTTGTTTCAAGATCCTTACTCATATTTGGAAAAGAACTGTTTTTAGGGCCGGGGATATAGCTCAGTGGTTCCGGCGCCTGTCTTGCAAGCGCAAGGACCCGGGTTTGATCCCCAGTAACCACCTAACAATACTGGGCGTGGAGACTCACCCCAGCAGCAATCAGTACCACATACCACAGTGCTGGGCGTGGTGGCTCACACCTGTAGTCCCAGCACTCAGGAGGCAGAGGCAGGAGGATTGCTGTGATGTGAGTTTGAGGCTGAGCTCAGGGCAAGCCTGAACCACAAAGCGAGACCCTATCTCAAAAAACCTTAAAAAAAAAAAAAAAGAACTGTTTTCAAATAATTCTCATTCACAGATTCCAGAAAACTGACGTGGACATCTGGGGAAAGGCATTTTGGGTCTTCCATTTGTGTGTATGTATGTATATACATATGTGTATGCACATACACACATTTATATATAAAGAATCTGATGAGGGACTACTTAGAACACTTATATGCTTATAACTTTTTTTTTTTTCTGGTACTTCGGATTAAACCTAGTATCTCTTTTTTTTTGACACAACTGTGTTGTTGTTGTTGTTTTGGTGATATCAGGGATCAAACTCTCGACCTTGCACTTGGGAGGCACATGGTTGGCGCCACTGAGCTAAACCCCCAATCCCTAAACCTAGAGCCTTCACACTGAGTTATATCCTCAGATTTTTTAATTTTTAATTTTTTAAATTTTGAGACAAGGTCTCACTCTGTCACTGTGTTGCCCAATATGGGCTCAAACTTGTGAGCTTCCTGCCTCATTCTCCCAGAGTGCTGTGATTACAGGTTTGTCCCATCGCATCTGGCTACCACTGACTTAAAGCAATCTCTATATAGGTGGTTGACATAATTTTGTCAAGCATGGATTGCATCATGTGTGTTGATGTTTGCTCGAAACATGGAAAATGACCTTGGTTGTTGATCAACTCTTCAATCCCTAAGTCACGGTGTCTTTGCTTTTCTTTAGTCAGGGCGAAGGCTCTCTCTGTACTTACTGACTCTTGGAGCACTGCGGGTCTCTTAAAAATGTCAAAGATCCATTTATCTACAGGAAGGTTTCATAAGTATAATAGCAGAGCTGCATAGAAGAAATACTTGGTGACATTTGGAGCCCAACCAGTAATTCCACAGCAAATTCCATCCCTCTTTAAATAACTGATGTCTCTTTCTAAGTTGAATATTGGTAGAATAAATCAATTGCAACTTAACAGGAAAACACTACCGGACTCTGAAACAGCTTTACTATTGATGCAGCTTTTTAAGATACAGATGTTCTGACATCTTAGAAATGTCACAATTTTGGAAAATCTCACATTGTTGAACGTATTTTTCCTTGTGTATCTTTGAAAGCCCTTAAAGAAAACAAACAAAAATGTTTAAAAGATTAATTATCATGTATAAAATAACATGTAACCACGATGAAAGAAGTACAGATCTGTGAAATAAATTTCTTTATCAACTCATTTTATGTATTTAGATCACAAATCAGGCCTTGTGCTTCCTTGAGGACCAGTATGATAAAAAATATTGTATCAATTATCCCTGCGCTATAACTTGATACAAAGAAATCTAAATTGAAGAATTAATTCATTTCTTTCATAACAGTGAGACAGAATTCCTTTTATTGGGATATGAGAAAAAAAATATATGACACTTTTTGTCTTTGTTAAGCACTTTTCTTCATTTTTTACTCTGGAAAACAGAGTAACTTTTTTTTTTTTTCCTCCAGTAGCAATTTCTTGAGGGTAAAGATGGTAAGTTCCTTACAGTTTTTTCCTTTGAGTCCAGGGCCTTGCTCATGGCAAAGCACACGTCTTAGCATGCAGGAGGCGCTGGACTCAGCCTTCATCATCCACACTTCTCCATGGTGTCCAAGTCTGTCTTGATCTACAAGGCAGATGATGAATGGAGAGGCCCTTCTGTGGGGGCTGACTCATCATGTAGGCAAGTTGAGCCCCATAATAGCTGTGCTCTGAGGAGCTATTTATCATTGACCCAAAAGCCAAGCATCTCTTTCTATTTTTTTTCCCGTATACTTTGTTTTTGCCTTTCTTTTTCTTATGTCTTCCCTCCAAAATATACCCTTAGCTGCCTATACAAAAATAGCTTCTGCAGTATCTGTTGGTATTTCCTAGACCTGCAGGTGACATTTCCCCAGGGAATTCCTGGATCAGCTTTCCCATGCCTGGATCCCATTGATAACCTAATCATTGGCCCAGCAGACAAAGGGAGGGAATGAGCTGCTGCTATCTGTTCCCTGTTGTCACTCTGTATTGAATGTACTTGGAGGGACAGCTAGCAGAAAACCAGAAAGGGGACATAAGGGTCATGTGGAAGAAAAGTTGGAAGGAAAGACAAAGTTGTGAGTTTTATAAGTGAGTCAGAAAAAGAAAAACTAAGAGGTTTTACAGAAGGATTTTAGAAAATATTAACTTGTCAACACAGATTTATTTCACCCAAAATTGTAAAATTTTTGGTCAGATTCTTCTAGAACAGATGTATAAAACACACAGTTTTCTATAAATTAAACTTTTATTTTCACATAGGTTTTATTTTGTGAACACTGAATTGAACCTGGTTTTATTCAGATATGAATAGCAAGTTGTGCATTTGTGTTCTCTCGTGTGATGTTTTGGACCCCTGTGTTCCCAGACCCTGAACTCCAGGAATAATGCTCCTTGGTTTGTGGCCACAGCCAGCACCGCATTTGTGTGGTATCCAAGTGAGTATGCAAATTCTGGTGCAGAGTCCTTTCTCCTGAGACTTTCGTCTATCCACTCCTGTGGAGTTTTTGAAGCAATGTTTTGATACAGCACCAACTAGTTCTTTTCCTGTCCAAGAACCAGTCTGTGGATGTATCAGTTACTTTTTGCATTGCTAAGACAAAATACCCAGCACTCACAATGAAGGGAGAAGAGGTTGATTTTCACTCAAGGTTTGTAGAGGTTCAGTCCATAGTGAGCTGGTTCCAAGGCAGAACTGCATGGCACAGGGGCCTGGCAGAGGAAACTGCTGCTCACCTCAAGGCAGATGGGAAGCAGAGTGAGTGAAGGGGCACATGGGGAGGAAAGTAGACATTTCCAGGCCATGCCCCCACTAACCTACCTCTTCCCCCCTCCTTTACCTCTTAATAGCAAGTAAGCTAAAAATTCCTATAATCCAGTGACTTCCCAAAGTCCCACCTATGAGTACATGTGGCTTTGGTGGGACATGCAGATAAAAACCCTAACAGTGGACCACTACCAGCTAAACTGAAATCCTTTTTCCTCTTTTCCGTACTCTTCTGCCTAGAACCTAATGCAGAATTCAGTATATACCAAGGTGTAATGGAAAAATACATTGAATGTTGAAATGATAAAAAATGTACACTAAAAGTAACACTTATCTTTTTGAGACAGGGTCTCGCTTTATAGGTGCTAGATGGTCCTGAACTCAGCCTTGAACTCAGCAATCCTCCTGCCTCTGCCTCTTGAGTGCTGGGATTACAGCTGTGAGCCACCACACCCAGCACTGTGATATGTGGTATTGATTGCTGGTGGGCGTGGTGCCCGGCATTGATGTATGTGGTTTCTGGGGATTGAACCCCAGCCCTTGTGCTTGCAAGGCAGGCACTGGAACCACTGAGCTAAATCCATGGCCCGAGAAATATTTATTTTGTGACTGTCTTGAGTAGTGCTATTGTGGCTGCCTCAACGTCCTAAATAAATTCAAAATGTTTTTTGCCGAGCATGATGGTTCATCCTGTAATCCCAGTACTTGGTAGGCTGAGGCAGAAGAATTGCCATAAATTTGAGGCTGGCTGCATAGTAATTTGAGGCTGACTACATAGTGAGTGGGCCAGCCTGAACTATACTGTGAGTCCTTGTCTCAAAAAACTAAACAAATAAAAACAATTTTCCCTTCAAGGTCATTTGACTTTGGGGAGGGGCCAGAAGTTATACAGTAGCCCATCCAGAGAAGGTGGGTGAGGACTCACTGCAGCATTTTCCATGCCTGCCTTTCCAGGGATGGCACTCAGTAGCAGCATTCAGGGTATTCTGATCACATCCTGTAGAGACGTTCAGGAAAGAAGACTCCAGAACTGCTCCAGAAAGCGGCAAATATGATGGGGTAACTGTGTTCAGAGCGAGGGGGCTATTTTTGAGGGAATTGGTGAAAATGTGTCTTTCATTGTAATACATTTTCAAAATTCTAAAATCATTGTGTATTTTCATCACCCTTGTAACAGGTACTTAATACATGCTGAGAACTAACCCCACTTTGAACCCTCCCTATCAGTGTTCAGGCATTTGCCATCCATTTTAATTTGCCACGAATCAGCTGCAGAAATACCCTGAGTCCACTCGCCAGTGGTGCTGGGCCACCTAAGATCAGCAAGCAGCATGCATCACTGGTAACAAACTGAACTTGCTGGCTTCTGGGCTTTCATTGCTAGTGATGTAATCTTGTTACTTAGTGACTGTTGATATAAGATCCAGGACAGGGATCACAGACCATGTTCTGTGGGTCAAATCCAGCCTGCTGTCTATTTTTGGTATATAAAGTTTCACTGACACCCAGCCACATGTGCTTGTTTATACATTGTCTGTGGCTATTTTTTCTGTGTAAAGTCAAAGTTGAATAGTTGCAACAGGCCCCACATGGCTAACAGAGCCTAAAATAATCCCTACCTAGCTGATGACAGGAAAAGTTTGTCAGTCTCTGGGTAGGAAGTCTATGAGGATGTGGTAGCACAGTGCCCTGAAAGCACTGGAACACTGTGGAAAGTTTTCAGTGACTGCCACCTCCACGTGTAAATGGCTTTGTTTAATCTCCCCTTGAATCGGAGCTGGACCTAGTGAATTACTGCTAACAAACGGGTCACAGTAAAAGCAATGGCTGCCATTATTTTTTAATAGTTTGATTACAAAAGATTTTGTCCTGCTTTTTGTCCTGGCACTGTTGGTTTCCTGGCTTCCATACTTTGATGAAATTTGCTGCCATGTTAGAGAGGTCCTGTGGTAAATGAAGACCTGAGAACCACTTCTGGCCAGCAGCTAGGAAGGAACTGAGGACATTCGTCCAAATCCTTTGAGGAACTGATTCCTGTGACAAACCACATTGGTGAGCGTGGGGGTGGGTGATCCTTCCCCAGTCAATCCAGAGTTGAGGGCAGCCCCTGAAGGCATCTTAAATGCTTGAGAAATGCTACCGCAGAGGACCTAGTGAAGCTTAGCCAATTCTTGCTCCACAATAACTATGTGATGATAAATATTAAGATATTAAGTTTGGGAGTGATTTTTATGCAGAAAAATTAATACAGACCCTAAAGCCGTATTTTAGATTTTGGCACACACTGTGATGACATTTTCTAGTATCCTAGAAGATACTTATACGAGGAATTACTAAGACAGGGTGGCTGACATCTGAACTCCTTCCATGGATGGAAAACTTCTGCTGTGGGGCATCACTGACCCTTTCCCACTAGGACAGTATGTTCTGCGTGCCTTCATGTCAGGAAATAAATACTCTACGGATACACGAGAATGCTCAATGGCAGAGGGGTCAGCTCTGGTGTTTTCAGCCACTCTCTGCAAGGGTATCTTGAGCTGCAGGTGTCAACAGCTTAGCAACCGGATAAGCCAACCGTTGGCTCAGCCCGGAGTCTCTGCTCCGTGGTAGTTCTTGACATGAGCTCCCAGTGTAGGCTCAGCCAACTTTGAAATGGAGTGAATGCTGTAAAGATTGGGGGTCAGAGAGGAGAGGCCCAGGATACAGTATCGGGGGAATTCTGTGGCTGGTAGCGGGGCCTGAGCCAGTCTACTTATGCTACTTTTGGCCTTTGTTTGTTTTCTGATCTTGGACAATTCTGAGAACCATGAAATTCTTTCTTCAGACAGCTGGATTAGGTTTTTATTGTTTGCTATTGACAGACCCAGTAAATAGTAATATTGTAACAGTACGTGACAAAGACTGAATATATAGTTTTAAGGAGTGCTCATGGCTAATGAGTTCTTACCATTTAACCTGTGTACAACATGCTTGTAATAAAAATTTATTATTTGGATAATTGTCCATTGTGGAAATATTTTATGATTTTGTTTGCTAATTATTTGGGCAGTGCTGTAATTATTTTTTAGCTTTTTTTTCATTTAGTACATCATAGTCATTTTTCCATGTCTTCAAAACTGTATTTTAAAGACACCATTCAATGTTTGTTTAAGCTTGTACCTATTTAAGAAAGGCTGGAGGGAAGGGGCACGAAAAGGGCCTGAGATCCATGAGTTGAATTTTTTCTAATTTATTGGACTTTTCTTTTAATTCCACTGCCTAGAAAGGATATCTTTTACAAATATGCTATATGTGCTTTGGTAATCTAATTCTGTTGAGTGGAATAATTTCTTTCACTATCTCTTCATATTAGCCATATAATTTGCTTCCATATTTCATCTATCATTAATACCTCTTAAACTTTCTAGGCCTAAAGCACTTCTACTTTTAAATTTTATTGCTTGGTTTTTACTTTTTGGATAGATAAGCCAAAGGACATGGATACCTTCGTATCTCTTTATAAATATCACCCAGTATGTGAGTTTCCCAAATAATACTATTGATGTTCTCTACCTTCTCCTATGAGAAACTGCCCATTTCATTTTCTCTTTCACAACTGTAATGATTAATTTCTTGAGGTTACTTGTTTGGAGATACTCTTATAAAAAGATTCTAACAAAATGTCAGATAATTATTTTTCCTTAATAGTGTCTAGCATATGTAAAGTTCTAAGTGATTTCTAAGTGTACTAGTGGAAAAAAGTACATTTCATAAATAAAATTTTGTTGACTTTTTAAAAAATTTGATTAGCATTTGAACTCAATTCTTTTACCATACATTGCTAACCTACATTTAGATTGTGCTTGAACTTGACTTACCTTGTACTTATTGTAATATAAATGAAAGCCCAAACTATTATTTAGTTACTCATTTTTGAGACAAGCTTTCCCTATGTAGTTCAAACTGGCCTTGAAGTCCCTATGTAGCCCAGGTTGGCCTTGAACTCATGGCAGTTTTTCTGCCTTAGCCTTCCAAATGCTGGGATTACAGCACTATCACCAAACCCGACAGTCACAACAATTTAAATGCAGTGACATCATGTGATGTAAACTGCAGTGGCCTGAATAAAGTCTTCAAAATAACAGGTTAAATTATTGGGTATTTTTTATCAAAGAACAACTGGACATCTAGTTGTGTGAGTGATTGAGGGAAAAATTACTCTGAACCATTATTAGTTCTACTCAGCGTTTAGGGCCTTCAATTAAATCACCGTTTACTCACAGTCAAAACAAAATAAGGAATTTTCTACTCAGCAAAACGTTCCTTATTTATTTGACCGATTACAGTATCATCATAATCATCATCCAAAACAAAATACTAGAAACTATACTATACATTTTACACATGTAAACCTTAATTTTTCCAACCAGGGGAAAGATTAACTAAACAAAGGGAAGTGGCGAAAGCAAAATAGTAATGCTATGACGGATCAGAGAGAAACTCTTGGCAAGTTGTGCCAATTGAGTTGACCAAACACTCTATTGGGATCTGCAAAGAAGGAAGTCCCGTTTTTGACTCTGCTAACCTCAGTGAATCCTTCTTTTTAGAGAGGGTTATAATGCACTGCTACCTAACAAAGGCCTACAGTGAGAATTAACGACCCTATAAAAGGTTTTGAGGTCTCTAGGCATTATACACACAGTACTCTTGAATTCATACAGTTGATGTTACTGCTCTTTGAAGATGTATGTCAGTCTTCATTAGTATTTCCAACGTGACTCCCGCCTCCCCTGTTAAGTTCACTTAGAGTCCTCATAAAATTAATGAAATAGTCACTGTTTTAAGTGGGAGACACTGCCTTAAGAAATGCTTTCCACTGCCCACACAGTGTTACGCGATTAAAGACGGTGAAGTAAAAGCAGGAAGTTCCCCAAGGACGAGGCAAAGGGGAGCTTGGAGCGGACAGCTGGGCTGGGGCTGCGCTCCAGGTGCTGACTCGTCCGGGTCCCCGCGCTTCCGGGGCGCCCTCCAGCCGGGCCGGCGGCGGCCCCAGCGGGGCTCGATTACTCTCGCCTGGGCGAAACGCAGCACCTCGGCTCCGCGGAGCCCCACAGTGGGGAGGTGGGGCGACGACAACAAAAAGAAGTCGAGAGGGAGGAGACTCCCGGCGACAGGCAGCCCGCGGAAGAGGCTGGCTGCTCGGAAGGGATCTGCGGCGCCAGAGCCCCTCGCTCCTGCCAGCCGCGGAGCGGTGACGGGCGGGGAGCGGCGCCTCGGGGCTCCCAGCCCCGCGCCGAGTCCGCCTCTCGGCCTCCGTCCCGCCCTCCCGGCCTCCGTCCCGCCCCCTCTGTAGCGCCGCCCGTGCGCAGCGTCTCGCGCCCGCCCGCCCTCCCGCCCTCCGGGAAACAGCCGTGAGAGCCGTGGCCGCCCGGCCGCCTTCCCTTCCGTGCGCCCGCCTGCGTCGCCTCGTCCCCGGGCCGCGCGCCCGCGCTCGACCAACGTCCTCTCCGCCCGCCCGCCGCCCGCTCCCTCCCGCCAAGCCCCCCAACCGCCGCGCTCTCCACAGGCGCGCGGCCCGGGCCCGCGCCTGCTTCCGGGGCGGGCGGACTGAGAGCCCAGTGCCGCCGGCCGCCGCGACAGCGCCCCCGGGAAGCGGAGGAGGAAGGAGAGAAGAGGTGGAGGCGGCCGTAGGCTGAGTCGCGGCCGGGATGTCCGGGCAGCCGCCGCCGCCGCCACAACAGCAGCCGCAATTGCCGCCGCCGCCGCCCGCGGCTGTGGCCCCCGGCCCCGGCGTCGTCCTGCCCGCGCCGCCGGCCGTCGGCTCCGGCTCCTCTCCGGCCGGCTCGCCCGGCGGCGGCGGCGGCGGCTTGGGGGCCGCGGCGGCCGCGCTGCTCCTCCACCCCCCGCCGCCGCCGCCGCCGCCGCCCCCGGCCGCCGCCGCGCCGCCGCCGCCGCCGCCCCCTGGCCCGGCTGCCCCCGCCGCCGCGCCCCCCGCGCCTCCGGGCCCGGCCGCCCCCGCCGCCCCAGCCCTGGCAGCGGGCAGTAGCGCCGCGGCCCCCTTCCCGCACGGGGACTCGGCCCTCAACGAGCAAGAGAAGGAGCTGCAGCGGAGACTGAGGCGCCTCTACCCGGCCGTGGACGAGCAGGAGACGCCGCTGCCTCGGTCGTGGAGCCCGAAGGACAAGTTCAGCTACATCGGTCTGTCTCAGAACAACCTGCGGGTGCACTACAAAGGTAGGGGTCCCGACCCCGACCTCCGAGGCGATTGGCTGCGCGTCCCGCCGCCGCGAGTGGGCGCGGCGGTCCGGAAGAAGGGCCAGGGGTGCGGGGCCAGGTTCTTGGGAAAGGTTGGCGAGTTGCGATGCCCCCAGGTAGGATGGAGCTGGGAATACTGGGCTGGCCCGGAGGACACCTTGAGGGAATCCGGGGTGGCGGGATGCGGCTCGCTTTTTGATTACCATGTAAGATAAATCTTGGGGCTTAGGTGGAAGAATCTATGGACTGGAGTTGGGTTACATTGTTCTCCAGGTGGTCAGGCGTTCTCCTCTTACGTGGGGAGATAGGGGAACAGGCACGGTTCAGAGGTACGATTTCTCATTAAGGGAGAGGAAGGGATCCATAGCAGGGAGGGGTAATCAGTGGGGAATTTTGTCCAAAATTGTCTAGGGGGACAAAAGGACAAGGGGCCCAAGTTTGATAGTAGCAGTATATCTTAGCAAAAGCAGGACTACATGTCGTAAGGGAGCAGAAACCGACTCCTCCAGATGGGAAATGCCTTATATTTCCGGGTTGTTACTGTGTGAAGTCTGGTTGAAAAGGATTTTTTTTTTTTTTAAGTTGCCTAGTCTTTTTTAAATTGGCTTGTATTTACACCTGCAGTAAAAGACAATCTTAAGCTTTTTTACCCCCACTTTGTTTCTGCCTACCGCCTTTAGGTTAAAACAAAGCTTCAAGCAGATCAGTCATATATAAAATTACAGATCGTAAAAGAGATTTGTGAGATGTAGCCCAGCTTAAAAGCATGCGTCAAGTTTACTTGTGTGGAAAGAAAAAAAAAAAAAAAATCCAGTGTATCAGCATGGAAACAAATCCAGTGTTTTAGGCCCCAAACCTAAAGCTGAAGCTTCTGCATTCTAAGCAGCCTCATTTTGATTGGCTACAAAGGGAGGATCTTGCTCAGATCCTAGTGGCCTGTACGTAGAAGGTATAAACAACTTTGTGATTAAATTCTTAAAAGGACTGAAATTTCAGAAGAACCTTGATAAATAAGTCAGGGTTTAATCAGAAAGAATAGCAACAGAAATCTACCAAATAATTGGGTGCAAAGACTTACACACAGAAATAGGCCTTGTTGAGCATTCTTCCTTTTTATCTTTACCATTGGTGCAAAGGAGCCTTTTCAGCATAGACTGTTCTTTCATCTAAATGGATGAAAATTTCAAAATAGCCTATCTTTCCTTTTTTCTTAAGTTAGGACATTTTGTAAATTTCTTTGTGATTTGTTTTTAAATTTGGTGGACAGTACTGCTTACAAAGTGTTCTGCTGTGGCTACTATAATGCTTTTGTGGGACTTGACAGATTTAAATTTATAGTTGATGGTATTTCATTAGCTTATAAAATGAGAGGCGCAGTATACATGAAAGATTATTAAACAAAGAATCCTACCTTGCCGTGGTCCTGCAATCTTTTGTGGTTTTAGGTATGTTATGAGACAAGACCTCAGTTTCTTCCCCAGTGATGGTGGATTTGAGCTGCATGGTTGGAAAGGAACTGTACAGCTCTGAATCCCATGGCAGCTAAGGTTCATCATCACAGTTTATTTAGCACTGTGGCAGGCCACAATTGTACCAACTTTTTTTTGCATAAAATTGATGATTTGGGTCAGGAGGAAGTGCATGTCTAAGTGCAGTTGGTTGGAGTTTGGAATATTTATGACACCACTCACTTAGTCTTCCTGTTGGCCTGTTTACAACTTTCTGTTGTGTAATACTGAGATTCTCTTTCTGGAATTATCACTCTATTATAAACATAAACCATCACTTGTAGAAGAATAGATTCTGTTGTTCTTGTTTTTTTTCTCTTTTACCCCCTGTCACAAGCACAGTTTCTCTTCACTTCCTCTTCTTTTTTGTTGTTTTACTGTGTCTGTGTGTTTGCTTTCTGGTGTTGTTAGTTTTCCGTGTGTTTCTGAGAGGACCCCACCAGATGTATTGGGTAACTGTGACAAGATTAAAGGGGAATTGTCAGAGTTGGTGGATAATAAAACTTGGAGGTTAAAAAGTAAGAACAAATTTTTATTTACCCTATCATTGCTGCATCAATTTCACCAAGCATTAATAAGATACTTTTTTCAGTGATTAAAACAACTATTTATATTGTATTTTTGTATATTACAGGATTTCAAAAGACTGACCATAATTATTTTCCAGAGGATAATTTTCCATACTTTTGAAATAGAAGTATGTTAGTTTATTCTGTCTTGGAGATACTCTATTTAAGGTGTTATCCTTCTAAATTGGAATTGCTGCTTTTGAAAATTGTATTGTTCCTGGAATGAATTGAAGGGGGATTAATGTTAATGCCAAGTGTACGCATAAAATTCATTGAATTGCAGAGGAGTACCAGCATGTGTACAGAATAGTGCATTTAAAAATTTTTGAAAGGTATTTGTTTAGCACTCACATACCAACTATTAAGATAGTCAGGGATGGCCACACTTATTAGAATTCTTGTCAGTATTGAGTGAGCACAAAAACGGTAGGTTTACACTTAGCTATAATACCTTTATTTTACTTTAAAGCTTTTAATGAACATGACAATAGATTTAGTTAGCCTAGATATTTCAGTTGCATTTTGTATTTTTGTATTTTTAAAGTTACTGCCACCATTTAGGACCTTATAGAGTATTTTGATACACAATAGTAGATCTGGACAAGATTGTGAATTGTTATTTTGAATTTGAGAGAGCAGGAGCCCAGATGGTTAGATTTCCCCCAGTCACAAGTAAGCTAGGATAAGAAACCAGTTTTCACTAACTCCAGATATAGTACTCTTTTCAGTATGCTGCATTAGTACTCTTTCTGTTTTTATGAGACCTAATAATCTTGATTATCTCAAATAGATGTTTATATCAAGAATTTCTTGAAGAATACTTAAGATTTTTTGGTTTTTTGATGGTTTTTGTTGCAGTGTAGTGTGTGTGGGAGGGTTAACTCACTATGTCGCTGTCCTTGAATTTGTAGCAATCCTCCTGTCTCAGCCTTCACAGTGCTGGGATCACCAGATCACGTATGTGGGCCACCACACGCTGCTGAAGAATGCTTGAAATTAGAAGTACTTTCTCCGAGAGGAAAAATGTAGCTGGAACACTAATCCCACAGAAAATTACATTCACTTTGATGATTTAAGATGGTGGGGAGGAATACTAGATAAGACAAATTTGAGAATGACAGGTGTGAAGTTATGAATTGTGCTCGCGCGCTCTCTCTTTCTTTTTTTGTGGCACTGGGGATCAAACTTGGGCCCTTATGCTTCCAAGGTCGTTGCTGTACCACTTGAGCTAAGTGGCCCATGAATTGCATTTTTTTCTTTTTTCAATTGATTTTATTGGTACATTTTACACATACAATATGAGAACTTATACCTGTGCACAACATATCCCAATTCTCATTTTTTCCTCTTTCCCCTGCCCTTCCTACAACCCCATCCCACTATATACATAAGCTTTGCCTTTTTTGGGGTTTGTTTTTACTAGCTAATTTTTTCTTTCCCTACTTTACTTTCCCCTAGTCTGCTTTTCTCTTTTCCTTTTGCATCTCTTCTTCCTATTTCACATTACCTGTCAAACATTTTGGCATTCATTTGCACCTTTGATTTTTTGTACTAGAGATAAGATACAGTAATTACACATCTGTCCTATTTATTTCACTTACGGGTATGCATTGTACTTTTTAATTGAAGCATTAACAATATATAACCAAATAGGTTGAATTTTGGTTTGCCTAACTCCCCTTTCTGCATCTCAGGTCATTAGTCTTTAACATTTTCTTTTTCTTTTCTTTTAAGGTTTTTTGAGACAGGGTCTCGCTTTGTAGTTCAGGCTGGCCCTGAGCTCAGCCTCAAACTCACATCACAGCAATCCTCCTGCCTCTGCCTCCCAAGTGCTGGGATTACAGGCCTGAGCCACCACGCCCGGCACTGTGGTATGTGGTACTGACTGCTGCTGGTGTGAGTCTTCACGCCCAGTATGGTATATGGTGACCGGGGATCGAACCCAGGTCCTTGCACTTGTAAGACAGGTGCCGGAAGCACTGAGCTAATTTCCCAGCCCTTTAACATTTTCTAAATAACAGCTTATTAAATTTCTTGCATTTTTTCAGATTGAACAAATAGTTCAGCAAATACTTGTCTGCAAGGACTGTTCTTTAAAATCAAAACATTTGGGCTGGTGATATAGCTCAGTGGTGCCACTGTCTGCCTGGCAAGTGCAAGGTTCTCAGTTCAATCCCTAGTTCTGCAAAAATAAATAAATAATTAAAAATTAAAAACTAAAATGAACTTTTCTCAGGGATCCCTTTGCCAAAATTTTGGGAAATTAGCTTTAAAAATGCCAGCTGGTAACTACAAGAATTAAGTGAATCTAATAATCAAATAGAAAAATGAACAGTAATTGTCGTTTTTTGTTGAACGGTAGCTATGGGGCAGATATTACTTGCTCTTTATTCACCTGCTTGGGGAGTGTACCAGGTTCTAGACAGTCAGAGGTGAATGTGGTGCTGTGTTTAACTCACAAGCATCAGATGACATGAAATAAAGTACCAAGGAAAGGATTATAAAGAGTACAGTAGAAGACAGGACAAGTATCTAACCTAGGGTGACACTTGCAGGGGTGAAGGAGGTGGGTCGGGGATACTTACTTGGAGAATTTGAGGCTACTGGTCAGTCTTAAAAGATGATGGTGTATAAAGGAAAAGAAGGGGCTGGCTGAAGCAAAATCACAGGCATAGAGGAGAGAATTCTTGTACGTATTTGGATATACTAGCAATTTGAAACTCTTGGAATTTAGAGTGCAGCCTATGTTAGGACTAGCTAGGGGAAGATTCTGAAGAGCCTTATAAAATGTTTTATTGAGTTTAGATTTTAGTTTGTAGGGAATGGGGAATCACCAAAGGATTTTAGATGACAAGATGGATTCAAGGAGTGTAGGATAGAAAATAGCAAACTCATTTAGAAGATTGTTGTATTTAGACAATGTTAGAAGGCCCTTGGTCAGTGTTAAGGGAAGAGAAGAGTAGGCATATTGTGGGTAAAGGTAATACCAAGAAGATACGAGGCTTAATGGGAGGAGAGATCAGGATAGTGTTTGGTTTCTAGCCGTTTTAGGTTCCTACATTGAACCATGAATAAAATAATTATTTTGGAAAGTCAGTACTATAATACCATATATCTGAAGCTAAGTAAAAATGGGAATCTTAATGCTGCTCTGACTATGTAAACCAGAGAAAAACAAAGAAACCTTACAGAAGGACAGAATAATTCGGGAATTCTGTGGCCTCTGTACTATGAACAGCAAGAATTCATGACTTTTTACTCTTCTGTAGTTGAGGTGCCACTGGGCCACAGTTGTAATTTCTGGGTTTCTTTTTTCTTTGTTGACTGTCTTATTTTTTCCTTCCCAGCTTAAATTCCTGTGAGATTTATCATATTGGCCTAGATAATTGCTGTCCTCCTCAGCTGGGCAGAGCTTTTTCATCATATGCCATAGTGTGAATTGGTGGCCTGCAGATCAGATGGTGACCTGTGTTAAGTCATCAGTAGGGTATGCAGTGGTTGCAGAATGCACACTACCCTCCTGGGACAGGGGGAGTCTGGCCACACTTCTTTAGTAATGATGATGAGTGAGGCTGACCAAGGGGTCTAGGTGGTAGATGCAGCTAAGAGATGTGTGAGAGCGTGTAGGTGAGGAAAGCTGTGGGTCAAAGCTGAAACCCTGAAGAGCGTGCATTGAAAGACTAGATGGAGTAGTTGAGAGGAACCAACCCATGGCAGGAGAGTGGTACCGCAGAAGCAGAGTGGGGAGTCACAAGTAAGGAGGGGACTTCAGAAGTTTAATGCAGTAGGCACAGGTTGTATCTAGAGGATGGAGGTTAAGGTAATCCCACTTCAGTTTTAAATTACTGGTAGCAGAGTTATATTTTAGATAGGGATTATCTTCTGTGTCAACATATGGGTTGAAAATCCCACATAATCAAAATTATCCTTAAAATCTCTTTGGAACCTGGTATGGCTTACACCTGTAATCTCAGCATACAGAAGTCTGAGGCAGTAGGATTGCAAGGAGTTCAAGGTCGGCCTGGGCAGCACAGTGAGTTCAAGGTCAGCATGAACCATATAGCAAGACCCTATGTCAAAAACAAAAACCCCCAAAACATCCTTTTGGATTAGATACAGTTAGATCTCTGTTAGCTACAGATAGATCATTTCTAAATCTTTTTTTTTTTTTTTTTTTTTGAGATAGGGTCATGCTTTTTTTGTAGTTCAAACTGGCCTTGAGCTCAGCCTTGAACTCACAGCAATCCTCCTGCCTCTGCCTTTCAAGTGGTGGGATAACAGAGGTGAGCCACCATGCTCCGCACTATGGTATGTGGTTCTGATTGTTTTTCACTCCATGCGAACCTGGGCCTTTGCACTTGCAAGGCAGCCGCTTGAATGACTGAACTGAATCCCTGGCCCCCAAATCATTCTTGTTTTAATTGACTTTGGGTAAAACATACATTGCATAAGTTAAATGAGAATATATTGGTCTTGAGATGTGGTTTCTAATAAATATACTATATAAAATTTTACATTTTAAAAATAGAGATTAGTGGTATCTTTTTTCTTTTGCTTTTTTTAAAGATAGGGTCTCAGTTTGTAGTTCAGGCTAATAATGAACTCAGCAATCCTCCTGTTTGCTTCCCAATTGCTGGTATTAACAGGTATGAGCCACCACACCTGCCACTGTGGTATGTAGTTCTGATTGCTGGTGGGTGTGAGTCACCATGCCTGGCATTGTTGTATGTGGTTACCTGGATAGAACTAGGGACCTTGCACTTACAAGGCAGGTGCCAGAACCACTGAGCTAAATCTCCAGCCCAGTATCTGGTTTTTATTACCTTAAAGTTAAAAAAAGTCCATTATATTCACCCTCAAATCTAGTATATTACTGACAATGATTTACAGCATAGAAGTAATAAATTTGTGAAGAGTTTGTACATTTTGGCGATATTGTACTTTTAGAGATTGAGAGGAAAGAAATGGGAAAGAAAGAAGATGAAAATAGAAGGTTGAGGACTGAGTGAGTAAGGGCTTGGAGGGAGAAAAGTGTCTCTAGAGCTCAGGATGGTTAATCTTGGAGAGAGGATGGGAGGGGACAGTCTGTTTCTCTGGTAATAGTGGAAGAAGTGAAGACTAGTGATGGAAATAGACCATTT
Organism: Petromus typicus; assembly: GCA_004026965.1. Classification (NCBI taxonomy): domain Eukaryota; kingdom Metazoa; phylum Chordata; class Mammalia; order Rodentia; family Petromuridae; genus Petromus; species Petromus typicus. Next base: position 81,016 of record PVIR01000482.1, read on the forward strand.
TGTAATAGTGTGGAGAACTGAGTATAACTACACCTAATGGCCTCCCATTTATTTTCTTGACAAAATATGTTCTCTGAGTTTGAGGAGAGAACTTAAAGTGAATGGTGAAAATGTGGACTAGCCATTGAGAGGAATAGGGAACAAATTGCCTAAAGATTTCTGAAAATATTATTGATAGCACTGGGGAGGCCAGGGGAAATCATTAGTTCATAGGATGGTTATATGCCAGATAATTGTACTTTATTCAGTAGAGGTCTGTCTAGAGTAGAACTATGGAAAGTGGGCTTTAATATTAATGGAAGATCATGTTTCTGAGGTTCTAGGATGATGAAAAGATTGGCACATGAAGGAAATGAAAGGTATTTGACAGCTTTTCAACTGATTCTTGCATGGTCCATCGTGGAAGAGAAAGTCACAGGGAAAAATTTGGAGAGTTAGAGACCATTGTTGTTGAGGAAGAAGTGTAGAAGTGAAGTCTTAGAAAGGCTAGAAAATAGGAAGGTGTGTCTTAGAAGATACAGACATTGCTGCTACAATGCTTTAAGTGAATTGCTGAGAAAAGCATTATTTCCTCACATTTATGTGCTAAAACTAACAAGACTTCAGAAAAAAATAAAGCAAGGGTCAGCCACCTAAAGCCAGTGGAATGTAATCACTAACTGGAGCACTGCAAAAGCTACAGCCCTATAATTGTGTGTGATCAGAAGTGGCTGATTTTTTGCAGCCTTAGACTCTTGGTCTTGGACTTCTTTGAGATGGAAGTACTTGATGATTGATTAAACTATCAAATCTCATTCAGGGTTTAGCCTTTTTTACCAGTTATTTCTGAACAAAGAAAATACATACCTGTTAGAATGGCTAAAATTGAATGTAGTCAAGACAGTGCCAGGTGCTGGTGAGGATGCAGAACAACCAGAGTTCATACTGCTGGTAGGAATGCAGAGTAGTAGAGCCACTGTGGGAAATGGTTTGGCAATTACAGACAGAACTAAACATATTTTTACTGTATGACCCAACAGTTGTGTCCCAGTGTATTTACCTAAATGATTTGAAATTTATGCCTGCACAGAATCTTACTTGTGTATCATCAGTATTATTTTTGGTGACACTGAAAGTGAGCCCAGGGCCTGAAGCGTAGAAAGCAAGCACTCTACCACTAAGCTGTATCACCAGCTCTGCATGTAAATGTTTGTAACAACCTAATTGTAACACTAATTAGTGGAAGCAACCAAGAAAGATATTCTTCAGTAACTGCTGAATGGATAAACAAACTGAGGTATATTCGTCCCGAGGGATATTATCAGTGATAAAAAGAAATGAACTATCAAGTCACATAAAAATGTGTGTGGGTCTTTAAATGCATATTAAAAAGTACAAGAAGCAGTTTAAAAGGCTACTAGGCCTGCCTGGAAAGCGCATGTTCCTGAATTTGATCCCTAGTAAGGGGGGAGGGTGTGACAACTGGGGTACTAGATAATCTGTGATTTCAGTTATATAACATCCTGAAAAGCAAAACTACGGAGACAGAAAAAATGACTAATCAGTCATTTGGAGAGAGGAGAAGAGAAACAGAGCAGAAGGAATATTTTCAGGGTATTCTGTATTATACTGTAATTATAATGTTTATGTCTAATACATAATTAGGATCTGAAATTATAGTTGAGTGACACTATCTCTTTGTCAGAGTATAGAACTTCACAACACAAAAAATAAACTTTAAAGTGCACAAATTTTAAAAAGCCATTTGGGAGTCCACAAAACCTCTGGATAGAATTTAGAATGTGACAAAACAGTTAACTGTATTACAGATGTATGAGACAGCCTCAGGGAAGAGGGGAAAAGGTACTGACAGAAGTATCTTCAGATATCAGTGGAAGCCAAAACTAGAGACAAAGCAGACTGCGTAAGCCCTAAAGGCTAATAGATACGATTTGCATTCCATGGTAGTATGGACCCACAGTTCTGTAACTGCTATATGGACATTACTCATTCAAAGACCAAGGTGTGTCCTCTGACTAGGTTGCTAAGTGAATTGGTTGCTAAATGAGGAATTGTACAAACTGTGTACATTACAATGTTCAGAACAAAGAAGTGGCCAAAGGAAACTACCTTGATGACTTTGCTTTTATTTGCATGACTCTTACTTGCAGTACTCTAATGTATAGGTGCACATAAAACTACAGTACTGAATAGTACAATCAGCATACATTGCAGTAATGTATAAATGAAATGTATTGTACAAAAAAAGACATTGGGGCCCTATAAATAAGATAAAAAGAACTACAAAAGATGGGTCCTAGATCCGAACAGTGAGTTGTAAGACCAAACAGTTATTAACCAGGAAGGTCATTAAATGAGGAGTGTTTGTACTGTCTACTGAATTGAAAAGTTAAGTGAATGAATGTGCAGATGGTGGTAACATTTCTCACTGTTGCAGATTAAGCAAAAAGATTAGAATTGTTACCACATGTAGTCTGAGGAAGTTACTCAAACAGGAGATGGGGACCTCAACTCACTTTATTCAGGGTGTGGATTGTAGGTTTGCTGACTTCCTCACAGAAAAAAGGTTTTCAGGACACCTCCATGAGGGATGTAGAAAGTTAACAATAGTCCACATTCAAAACAAGGAGGGCCCTTAAGAGTGTATGAGTGTGTATGGATATTGGGAATTGAGCCCAAGGCTGTGTTACCTTCTCAGCTGCTTTTACTTTATATTTTCAGACAAGGTCTTGCTAAGCTGGTGATAAACTCAGGCAAGTTTTGAACCTTGGATTCTTCTACCTTAGCCTCCCAGAGTGCTGGGGTTATAGGCAAGCACCACCACGTCTAGCAGGGGTTGAGGTTTTTGATATGGTCTTGGAAGTATCTTTTATTTATTTTTTGAGACAAGGTCTTGTTTTGTGGTTCAGGCTGGCCCTGAGCTCAGCCTCCAACTCACATCACAGCAATCCTCCTGCCTCTGCCTCCTGAGTGCTGGGATTACAGGCGTGAGCCACCACGCCCGGCACTGTGGTATGTAGTACTGGTTGCTGCTGAGCCTGAGTCTCCACACCCAGTATTATATGCGGTTACCGGGGATTGAACCCAGGTCCTTGCGCTTGCAAGACAGGTGCCGGAACCACTGAGCTAAATCCCCAGCCCCTTGGTAGTATCTTTTAGATGAACAGTTAAGGATGTGTATTTCTACTGTTTTGTCAGATTATTCCTTTAGTGGGGCATGTTAGAATATGAGCCATTTGCATGTGTTTGAAGTTTGGAGTTGTGCTTTCTGCTTAATAGTGCTGCTCCCTTGAGGATGGAAGCCTGTGGGAAAAAAAATGTAGGCTTGACTTAGGAGTGAAGAGCAGAGGCCCAGTTTACTGGCTTGTCTCCTTTGTGCCTATCTTTATTCTTGTTTCAGAATGACCCCTGTGGTAATGATTAGAGTGCAAGACATCAGCATCAACTCATGTGTAGCTTAACGTAGGTACAAATGGTTAAGTAGAGGTATAGATATGTGCATATGCATGTGTGTGTCCCTGCTCATGGTTTTTCTTGTTAAAACCTAGAAGCAGCAACACCCTAGGAGCAGTTAGCATGTATATTGCCCAGACCTTGGGTTCTAATACCATAGTTTCAGAAAAAGCAAGCAGGGTTCCTTGGAGAAATGGCTGATGTGAAGATTAGTATATGAAATAGAAAAGATGAGCCTTTAACTTCTTTCAGTGTCAGAAAGTAACAAAAACAAAAACAGAACGGAACTGTGTCCAAAAGAGAGGGGAGCCAAATTAGAAAGCTGCCAATAGACAAAGCCAGGGTGTTCGAGAGAGAAATGAAGTAGTATTAAGTTAGAACCCTAGGATACAAGTAATATACATGGACTAGATGAATCCATACTATTACCAACAGAGGAGATACTTTAGCACCTTTTAATTAGCCCACTGGCTTTACATAGTGGCAAGTTTAGCAGTTCATGAAGCACTTTGCACCATGAGAATGCACTTCTGTAGTAATCCTTGTTTTTTTTTTAAACAGAGACTTGTGTATATTGCTATGGTGTGGCTTTTTAATTCATTAATGTACCGAAAAAAGCTGTGATGAACCAAATGGCATCTTTTTTATGTATACTAGCTTAGTTACCATATTTATCAAGTACATTTGAGCTAATTTGTATTCAAAACATGATGTAGCAGAAGCGACCTTGTTAAGAGTGTAATACTAATTTCTGAGGTGCAGTAGCTTCAGCTGATATCAGAATCCATTGGTACCTAGGCAGAATTGATTGAACCTGAGGTACACGTCAGAGCAGACCCAAAAATAAAACAGCAGAAACAGTAAAATGATCAGAAATGTAAATTCTGTAAATGAAATGTAAATCACTTTGTTGGTATTATATGTGAAAGGTTTGTGTTACTGTAAAGTCTTGTAAAAAGGAAGCTAGATGAAATCAGAGAAAGATCATTTGAGGAAGGAAAGCTTGAGCTAAGAAAAAGATGTAAAGGGTGAGGAATACCTAGCCTGGCCTAAGAAGGAAAGGCTTAGAGCTTTCAATTTACAGGAAGTAGAGCTAGAGCTAGTGCAAGCCAAGGCTAGCTTAGTCATTATGAAGAGCTGAAAAAGGCCTGAATGTGGCTGGAGTAGAAAAGTAAGTGAAACGTGCAGGGCGAGGGTGAGGTCAAACAAAATTTTGAGGAAGTCTTTTCTGAGGCCAAAGGGGAGTCTGTGGAAGGAACTTTAATTGTATTGAGGCATGGTGTTAAAAGAAAGATGGGTTTCTGTTTCTGGAAAGGGATTGCCCTGGCTGCAAGTTGGAGAGTGGATGGGAGTGGGGTTGGAATGGGCTCTCTTCAAACTGTCAGTTTTTTTTAAGTGGAATCAGCAGATTGTATGTATAAAAAGAGCTAATTTTGCTAATTTTGCTAAACTTAGAGCTTTGAACCAGTATATGTATTTTTCTGGTGGAGCCGTTTAGGAAACACATTTGACATTAAAGCCTTTATTTATGATTATAAAGTTTAAACTTTGGTAGTCTGAGCCATTTTTTAAGACTATAGAATATAAAGTAATAACCTTCCAGCTGTTGAGCATTGTTGTAAATAGGACTTGTGCTTCTGATATTACTAGTCTGTAAGAAATACTGTGGGGCTAAGGATTCAGCTCAGTAGTTCTGGTGCCTGCCTTGCAATCTCAAATTCCCGAGTTTGATTTCTGGCAACCACATACAACAGTGCTCGCGACTGTAATCCCAGCACTCTGGAGTCAGAGGCAGGAGGACTGCTGAGTTTGAGGCTGAGTTCAGGACCAGTGTGAACTACAAAGCAAGACCCTGTCTCAAAAAACTTAAAAAAAAAATAGTATGAGTCCTTTTAATTTTGTATCTAAACATATCTTTTAAAATTTAATTGAAAAATTGAAAAAATTTAATTTTTATATTTATAGGACTTTTCCACAGTGTCTTGGTAAAGAATATAAATACAAAGGATCCTTGAAGATTTTATAGTATTTATAGTCATTTTTGCATGATGCAAAAATGAATTAGATTTTAATTCATACATGGATTTATATCATTCTACCAATTTGGGGAGAGTTTTTGACCTGTAAAAGTTTCTTAATTTGGATAAATGAGGTTAAAAATACTTACTTCACAAAGGCTGAATGAGAGAAATCCATAAAAAAGTGCCTAGTGGTCTGAGAGATTGTTTATCTTAAATAGGAATTTTTTTTTTCTCTTTTACCATAGCAGTAGCAAGCATAGAAAATGGCAGATAAGTGCAAAAATGATCCCAGAATGTTTCATGTATCTAAATCCTTCCAGTGGGTTCAGAGCTCACGCTGGATCAGACTTCTTGAATTTAAATCCCAGCACAAATCTTTGGTATGGAATCCTCACTCTGCCATTGACCTTGGGTGAGTTTCTTTATCTGAGGTTTCTCAGTTATGAAATAACAATAAATAGTACTTGCCTTTGGAGGTCCTCTTGAATATTAGGTAGGTTAGTAAACATGAGGATTGCTTTTAGAACAGGGCTTTTCACATAGTATTAAATATATCTTAATTATTTTTGATTAAGTATATTTTGAGATTACCGTCCCCATACACTATTCACTGTCCTACGTGCGTGCATGCATATAAAGCAAACACTGAAATCTAGTTGATTTAGGACTTGGCTAGGTTCTGTTTAGTCAAGGTTTTCTTTGGATTTATTCAAGCTAATTTTTAAAAGTGTATTTAGTTTGCTTGACTTTTTCCAGGAACCTGTTTGAGTGTATGTTAACTGAAAAGATGTTTCACTGATAATCATGATTAATTAAATGTCCTTTTATCAAAAAGTGACAATTGAGCATATTCATACTGCTGTTTTCCCCCCTACTGCTTAGCTCAGTGTAAATCTGTTGCATACATATGTTGAAGCAGTTATTTTGGAAGAGAATGTCATAGTATAGCTTCTATTTTTCTCTTTATAGATTAAGTTGATTATCTGGCTGAGAACTTATTTCTGCTTGAAGTAAAAGTTTGTGTGGCAGAGAAAAGAGTGGTTGAATTCATTGAGTTTCTTTTGGGCCATGTGAACTTGTGCTAACTTGCATTACAAGTGTAAACTTAACTGTTTAATGAAAAGGTATGCTTTGGTAATTTGGTATAGTAAATGGCAAGGGAAGATACAGTCTCATTTGGTGTGACAGTTATTGTATATCTTAGGGTATAATTTTTCAATGAAAAGAAGATATTTAGTTTTAAAGCAATTATAGTGAACTTAAGAATTCTGTTGTCCATTAAGGTAATTTTATAGTAGGACTGAAAGATTAATGACAAGTTTATATTGAATGAAGTGTATCTAACTAGAATACCGGAGTGTTGTTTCTCAGTCCTTCTGAAGATTGTAGAGACTTGTCCACACTCTTGAGTACTTTCTGACATACTACTTCAGCTTCTGTATTCTTTTGCAATTTTGTGGGCATACTTCCTCTTGCTCATTTGATTTTGTTAATGTGATAGCTTTCAAAAAGATAATTTGTGTTTTGGGCAAGGGGTAAGGCAAGTGATTGATTGAAAGAAGCCTTCTGGGATTAGAATTAATAGCTAGTTTAAAACATACAGAAATCATTAACAGATTTCCTGAATTGTCAGCAGTGGCATGAAGTTATTTCTTTCTTGAAAAGAAGAAAAAGCATGGCCAGGGATTTAGCTCAGTGTTTCCAGCACCTGCCTTGCAAGCGAAAGGACCCGGGTTTGATCCCTGTAACCGCATAGAATACTGGGCATGAATATTCACACCCACCATTGATCAGTACCACATACCTCAGTGCTGGGCGTGGTTGGCTCATGCTTATAATCCCAGCACTCAGGAGGCAGAGGCAGGAGGATTGCTGTGAGAGACTGAGCTCAGAACCAGGCTGAACTACAAAAGTGAAACCCTGTCTCAAAAAAAAGTTTGATATATTTAATAGGTTTGGACATTTTTTCTTTTTTCCTCTTTGGAGCAGAAGAGGGTGCTCAGGATTAGACCCAGGATCTTTCACATTCTCGGCAAATATTTTACCATATTCCTAGTCTTAGCCCTTTTAAAAGAATTTATTTTGAGATAGAGCCTTGCTAAGTTGCCTGGGCTGGCCTTGAATTCACAATTAACTTCCTTTAGCTGGGATTACAGGAATGGACTATTATGTGCTCACAGGTTATTAATCAAGAATTTGTTGTGACTCAGCTTTTCTGTAGAATTAGTAATAATACCTCAAAAAACAAAATTATCAACTCTTAAAGTAAGAACTGTTTTTTTAGATTCAATCTGGTTGTCTAAAATTTCACCTAATATTACACTATAATTACAGATGTCTCTGGTTTAGTAGGTCAGTTTTCAAGAATACGGATTTTATAAATTACATGCAAATTTAGATATGATAAAAATAAAGGCCCATCCCTGGTGCCACAAAAACAAAACAAAACAAAAATCCTTTATTCATCATGTTTTTCATATTTGGCCATTTTTGGTCTTAAAGCCTACCTTACTATACCATGAGTTTTGATGAAGGGTTGGCTGTATGTTCAGGCTACACAGATTCTGAAACCTTGATAATACTAGCAGTGGTGTGAAGAAATCTGTGGGCTCAGTTGGGCTACTGTGCATATTGAATTAATTATGATGATGAATATTGCATTGTCCTTAAATATTGGAAACATCAGAAGCAGAAATTAAATCATTCCACAAGCTTTATTTGGTCCTGAACTGTTTATTAAGATTCTTATTTGAATATCTCATTTGACGTTTTTTTCTGTCTGTTTCACATGTAGGTCATGGTAAAACCCCAAAAGATGCAGCATCAGTTCGTGCCACGCATCCTATACCAGCAGCATGTGGGATTTACTATTTTGAAGTCAAAATTGTCAGTAAGGGAAGAGATGGGTAAGTGTAAATTTACTGGAAAAAATCATTTGCTGTTTTTGGGTAATTATTTTGTTTTGATTCAAAATAAATGTTTTGATTCCATTATGATATAATTAAAAATTGAATGTTGGTATTTGAAAAAGGGGGATTTGAATAGAGTAGCAGATTATATCTGATTTTGCTTAAAGCTAGATGAAGCTAAAGCTTAAGTTTATTATTTTAACTGAATTTTTATTAGGTTTATTATTCAAACAGAGTTGGGGTTAAAGAAAAGGAAGACAGTTATTCATTTTCTGTGGTTTTTCTTACACTGCCTGTTTTCTGAATTCTGAGAAGTTAAAACTTTTGAAAACTAGTTAACCAAAGCCTAGGAAACTTGTAGGTATTTTACATTGGGCTGGGATTCGAATTATAGGTTTCACTTGGGAAGTGTATGTTTGTGTGTACATATATAATATATGCCCTTGAATTAAAAAGGTTCCCAGGGTTAGGATGTTATTTAGAAATTGGTGGATGAAGTACTGGATGTGTACCTCAGTCGTAGAGCCCTTGCCCAGCATACTTGATGCCCTGAGTGCAGTCCTCAGTGCTGCACAAAGAAAAAACTTGATGAAAGAGAAATAAAGCTTCCATATGAAACTTTCAGTCACCTTTTGTTTATAATGATATTGAATTCCCAAGTTTTACGCGCCCTTCATCTAGAAGGTACTGTTTGTCCTTCTCTAAATGAATATGTTGGCTCCTATTTCTAATTCCATATGTGTGTCCTTCCTCCTTATATTTGCTTTTTCTGCCCCTCCTCCCACTTGCCAGGCTAAAATCCATTTGCAAGTCCTAATTTAGAAGTACATTTTTGTGGTACTTTCTCTTCAAAGTAACATTGTGTAGTTTTTATGACTACTTTACATTTTAGGTAGATTAATTGCAGTGTTGGGTCTCCACTCCTTGGTGGGGATCAAACTGAGGACCTTGCACTTGCAAAGCAGACACAGTACTACTGAGCTAGATTTCTGGCCTCTAGACTAATTATAATATAATGATGATAATAATAATGATAATAATTTTATTATATAATTATAATTATTATAATATGTGTTATAATATTGTTTGAATTAACTGCTTGCTGATATGACTACAGATTCAGGGAAAGGAGCTGGTATACATTTTTGTAACTCTAGTAATTAATTTATAGCTAGCATTCAATGTATGAATATGTGAATTGCAAAGGAGCAGTACTCGTCTTACATATCCTTAGAGAAAACATTTCTTTGGTCAGATTTTATTTCTCTGATGAACTTGTTAAGTAAGTTCTAGTCCCAACCCAGTGTTGGAAGAAAGAACAGTGTGTTTCTGAAAAAAAGCAACTTGTATTGCCAGTTTGGGCCATGCAGTGTTTTTCTGGAGATGGAGCTATACCAAAGGATATAAGAATTCTTTCTTAAGTTTCCAGCATCTTTCTAAAGAATGGCCCAAAAGGAGAAGCTGTTAATCACTTTTTATTTGTAATGGTGTACGTGCATTTGGGAGTTCATTTTGTTTAATTTAAAATTGAATTTTCGTTTAGATAGTGTATTTAGCCAAGAATAGGACAGGTAAATAAATGTTTAAATCAAGGTCTTAGTTTTTCTGAAAAATTGTCATTGGGAGCAGGTTTTCTTTTGAAATGGCAAGAATTGAGTATGAGTTGCCCCTTTCAGAAGAATGAAAGAAACCAGAAAGAACTCTTACTAATTTATTGTCCATTTGAAAAACTTTATTCTATCATAGGCAGCATGTCTGAGTTTTTTAATGGAAAATTAGGAATAGGACTATGATAGTTGTTACTTGTGGTTTTTTTTATTACCTACAAAATAAAGCTGGAAGGAAGTTGGTTTTAGTGGTTGAAAGTGGTGGCACATTTCTGTAATCCTGCATGCTGGGAAGCTGAGACAGGAGAATCTTAGATTGATTCCAGCCTTAGCAATTTAACCACTTAAGAAGGCTCTGTCTTAGAAAAATTTTAAAAAGGGGTTTGGAGAGTAGGTCAGTGTGAAGGTTCTAAGTTCAAGCCCAGTATTACCAAAAGAAAAAACAAAAGAAGAACAACAACCAAAAAAAACCCAACTACATGTAGCAAAATCAGATTTAGAGGAAAATAGCCTATCAAAATTCTGTGATTAATTTAAAATAAATTTATAATGCATTCCACAACAAAAAGTTAAATTCCTTTAGGTATGTGACTTTATGGGAGATATAATTAAGGGTATACACTTTGTGTAACTAAGTGATCAGTTACTAGTGGATAAGTTTCTGAAAAGAGATGTTTCTTACAAATATACTTGGCATTCAGGAGTTTCATTCATGTTTTAAATTATGAATACTAATAGAAGCAGTGGAGGCAGTTAATCCTAAAAGTGAGAGAATAAATTTTTATTTAAAAACTTTCAGAATGATAATTTATAAGTGTGATATTTTTAACTCTTCAAACAAAATATTGATGCCAGTCTGACAGAAATTCAGGAAGAACTATAATTGAATCTGTTCTATTCCAAAATTCCTCTGTTGATGGAAATGTGCTTTCTTTCAACAGTGTGCCTACTACGTTTCTTGATTTTCTAGATTACTTGGGAAGGGGAACCAGCTTTAAATTAAAAACTAGAAAAGCTCCTCTAGTTTCAGTTGATTGTAAGCAGCAAAGGAAACCTCACAGATAGTGAGAAAGCAGTGTATGTATTAATTTTTGTTGAACACATTGCATTGTCAGCATCTGAGTGTCAGAAATTATTTTACCCATGTCTGTCATATTCACAGTACAGTCCTAGTGTGGGACCTACATTTGGTAAAAGTTCAGTAAATGCATTGAGTGATACCAAATTTAGTATTTGAAAGGTAGAATGCAGGGAGCAGGCAGATCTAAATAACTAAATTAAGACGTCATAGGGCTGGGGATTTAGCTCAGCGGTTCCAGTGCCTGCCTTGCAGGTGCAAGGTCCCAGGTTGATCCCCGGTAACCACATACAGCAGTGCTGGTGTGGAGACTCATGCCCACCACCAATCAGAACCACATACCACAGTGCTGGCTGTGGTGGCTCATGCCTGTAATCTCATCACTTGGGAGGCAGAGGCAGGAGGATTGCTGTGAGTTCGAGGCTGAGGTTAGGGCCAGCCTGAACTACAAAAGCGAGATCCTGTTTCAAAAAAGAGATCATATTCATCTAATGCTTTAAGATTGAGACCATATCTAGAGAAACTGAGAATAAACAGACTTATAAAGGAAGTGGTCTTTTGATAGACCTTATAAAATAAATATGAATTGGAGAGGCCTTGTTGTAGAATACTTAGGACTGAGATAAATGGGTTCTCATGGAAAGAGTGGAGTACGTGCTTTGGCAGAGGTGCATGATTCAGTATTACTGGTTGGAAGGATTACAAGGAAAACTTTATAGACGTAACAAAGGAATTAGTACTAGAGCTCCTTGGAGTGATAGTCCTAAAGCAGAATATTCTAAAGGTACTGGGGAGCTTCCAGTGTTTTGAGTAGGGAAGTGATAGGGTATCTGAATTAGATGGTACTGGATGCAGAGTGGGGAGGCACTGTGCAATGGCAGTGTGCAAAATGGCTGGAGAGGGTAGGGGCTGGGTACAAGTTAGAACTAAAGGCTGAGTTGTGATTCAAAGCAAAAACAGAAGAAGCGCTTTTATTTGTTGATTACCTGTTATGTACTAGGTACTGTGATAAGATTTTATGATTGACAGAGAGAGACAGGGCAAACATGACTGAAACAGGCCTGAAGAAAGGAACATGTAAATAAATAATGATTTATTTAATAAATTTATTTAATAAATCATATAAGATGTGTAGTAGTAGACAAACAGCATAAGGAAAGAAGTGACCAACTCTTAAAAAATGGGTTGGTAATCATGGAAGGCTTCACAACAAGCATGTATTCAGTAGTACAGAAGAAGAGTAGTTAGACCTGAGTCTCTGGCTTTCCTGTCCTTCAGTCTAATTACCCTCCTTAGGCTAATTTATTACGTATCTTTAATGGAGATCATATGTCTTTAAAGGTAAATAACTGTTTTAAAAGTTAGCTACTTTTATTGAAAAATGTAGCAGAGATTTCAGTCTTGGCTCTGCCATTCTAGTTCTGTGATTTGATCCTTTTAGAAAGAGTCTAAGTCTCATTTGTAAAAATAATAGTGCCAGCCTCATAGGGGTAAATTAATATGAAGTACATTTACCTGCGTTCTGGTTCACAGCACATTCCTGTGTCCCTGCTGCTGCTGTTGCTACTGCTGGGAGCCACAGGTGAAGTGTGGTATGAGTAGTGTGGGTAAAGTGATCGTGAAGGAAGTTTTTTTTTTTTTTTTTTTTTTTAGACAGGGTCTCACTTTGTGGTTCAGGCTGGCCCTGAGCTCAGCCTCCAACTCACATCACAATCCTCCTGCCTCTGCCTCCCAAGTGCTGGGATTACAGCCGTGAGCCACCATGCCTGGCACTGGGGTATGTGGTACTGGTTGCTGCTGGGGTGAGTCTCTACACCCAGTATTGTTATGTGGTAACCGGGGATCGAACCCGGGTCCTTGCGCTTGCAGGACGGGCGCCGGAACCACTGACCTATATCCCCGGCCCACGGGGAGGAACTTTTAATGTCACAGTTTTTACTCTTTATTTTTTAGGTGCTGATTTCAAGCAAGGGAATAATATGGCTGAGTTTACGTTTTAGATACGCTACTTTTGAGAGGATTATGGAAAATAGAGAGATAATGAGACAGATACCATGAACTTGGTCTATTGAGGGTAAAATTTGTGTAATGAGTTAGTGAGGTTAACTACAGCGATCCATCACTTAATTGACTGAGATACTTTCTGAGAAATAGGTTATTAGGTGATTTTGTCATTATATAAACACCTTGGAGTGTACTTGGACAAACTGAGTTGCCTATGACATCATGAGGCAATCTATGTTACAGATATTGTCAGTTGTTGACCTATAGTGTTGTTATGTGGTGCATCACTGTATTTAGGACATTAAACCTAATTAACTGTCATAAGTTTAGGACATTAAAACTTGATTAGGAAGTAGAATTGGCAGGAACAGCTAATGAGAAAGAGTTAAGGATGATTCCAGGGTTTCTAGCTCAGATGATTTACTAGAGGAGGATGAGATTAAACAAAGGAGAAATATTGGAGGTAGGCAGGTATTTAAAATTGAAGATGATGTGTAGTATTTGACTAACTATGGAATGTCCAGGTGATTAATACCAAGGCTTTGACTAAAAATATGTAAATGGGATTTAGGAGAGAGCAGAGCTACAGGTAGATTTTGTTTTATTTTTTAAACAATAAATTGAATTTATTGGTACATTGTAGGAATACATTATGATCACATTTGTCATTGAGAAATTGTACCTATACATGTTGCATCTTGATTTTTCCTATTCTACTTCCCTCCCATCAACTCTTATCCTTCCATATACATAAGCTTTGTTTCTGTTTTTTCCTTTTTACCATCAGATTTTTCCCCTTCTCTGCCCACCTTCCTTTTTCCCTTTGAACATTTTCTTCCCAATTCACAATACCTATCATACATTTTAGACATCATTTATGCTTTTGATTTCCCACACTAGAGACATGATAGAATACTTACACATCTGTTCCTATTTACTTAGGAATATGGTCTCAATGTGCGTCCATTTAACTATAAATGTCTCTCATCTATCATTCTTTATTTCTGAGCATTGCTCCATTTTATTAAAAAGCAACATCTTTATCCAATCTCAGTTTGATGGATATTTAGGCTGTTTCCAGGATTTAGCTGTTACATGTATCCTGCTGCTATAAATGTTGGTGAATACAGGTTGCTGTGGTATGAGGTTTTTAATTCTTTTATGAATATACCTAACAGAGAAATAGCAAGGTCAAATGAGACCTCTAATCCTAGCTATTGAGGAATCTCCACATTGACTTCCAAAGTGATTGGATCAGTCTACATTCCCACCATCAGTGGAGTTAGGTTTTTTTCTCTCCATAGCCCTGGTTGATTTTTTGAAAGTAGCCAGTCTTTCTGAGGTAAAGAGCAATTAGTGTTGTTTTTGTCTGCATCTCTTGAATGACCAGTGATGTTGAACATTTCTTCATGTTTCTTTGCTGCCTTTACTTCTACATCTTCTACATCTGAAAAATGTCCATTCATTTCAGCTGCCCACTTTTGAATGGGGATTTTAAATTGGGGGGGGGGTTGTGCTGATCTTTTTCTTTTCTTCTTCTTCTTTTTTTTTTGCGTTCTTAATGTATCCTAGACAGTAGACTTCGTTTGTTTGTTTTTTGAGACAGGGTCTCACTTTGTAGTTTAGGCTGGCCCTGAGCTCAGCCTCAAACTCACAGAAATCTTCCTGCCTCTGCCTCTGCCTCCCAAGTGCTGGGATTACAGGCGTGAGCCACCACGCCCGGCACTGGGGTATGTGGTACTGATTGCTGCTGGGGTGAGTCTCCACGCCCAGTATTGTATGTGGTTACCAGGATCAAAGCTGGGTCCTTGCACTTGCAAGACAGGCCCTGGAACCACTGAGCTAAATCTCTGGCCCTAGACAGTAGACTCTTGTCTAAGGGACAGCTGGTGAATTTTTTTTTTTTTAACCACATTGTAGGTTGTCTTTTCATTCTGATGATGGTTTCTGTTGTGCAGAAGCTTTTTATTAAGATGAGATTCCTAGTTGTTGATTCTTTGAACTAGTTGCTGTGCTGCTAAAGTTTTGTTCATAAAGTCTTTCCCTACGCCATTGTTTGCAAGAGTTCTACCTAACCTATCTTCCAGCAGGTATAGTGTTTCTGTTTTAATATGTAGCTCTTTAATTCACTTCAATTTCAGTTTAATGCTTAGGGAAAGATGTAGGTCTAGTTTAATCTTTGATAGGTTGAAATCCAGTTTTTCCAGTACCATTTATTGAAAAGGCTATCTTTCCGACATTGAGGATATTTGGCTCCTTTGTCAAAGATGAAGTGGTTTAATATATCTGGAATTGTTTTTGCATCTTCTAGTCCATTCCATTGATCTTCAGGTCTTTTTCTTTGCCTGTACCAAGCTGTTTTTATCACAGTGGCTTTAAGAGTATTGTTTGAAGTTGGAGATGAAGAAACCTGCTGCTATGTCTTTGTTGCCTAGAATTTCTTTTGCTATTCTAGATCTCTTCTGATT
The DNA here is from genome assembly GCA_004026965.1 of Petromus typicus. Taxonomy (NCBI): domain Eukaryota; kingdom Metazoa; phylum Chordata; class Mammalia; order Rodentia; family Petromuridae; genus Petromus; species Petromus typicus. The sequence continues at coordinate 96,556 of PVIR01000482.1, forward strand.
CCAGATGAATTTTGAGTTATTTTCTCTAGTTCTGTAAAATATGTTGTTTGGATATCAGTCAAGGTTGTATTAAATCTATATAGCAGTTTTGGTAGTATGGCCATTCTGACAATGTTGGTTCTTTCTGCCCGAGAACAAAGGATGTCTTTCTATTTTTTAATATCCTCTTCAATCTCCTTTTTCAGAATGCTGTAGTTTTCAGGGTAGAAGTCTTTCACTTCGTTAGATTGATCTCTAGATATTTCTTTTTTGGATGATATTGTGAAAGGAATTGTTTCCCCAATTAATCACTCTGTGAATGTTACTTGTATATAGTAGAGCTATTGATTTTTGAGTGTTGACCCTGTACCCAGCTACTGTACTGATTCTGAAGATTAAATCAAACAGTCTTTTGGCTGAGTTTTTAGGATTTTTTACATAGAGTATCTATCATGCCATCAGCAGATAGTGACAGCTTAACTTCTTCCTTTCCTATCTTTATTATTTTTATTTCTTTCTCGTCTAATTGCTTAACAAAACTGTATTGAACAGGAATGGGGATAGTGGACATCCTTTTATTGTTCCTGAGCTTAGGGTGAAAAGTTTCAGTGTTGTGGTTTTATTGTTTATTTGTTTTTTGCAGTACCAGGGATTGAACTCGGACCCTTGTGTTTCCAGGGTAGGCATGGTACCACCTGAACTAAATCCCCAGTCAGGGGTTTCAGTTTTTGACCATTTAGAATGATGCTAACTGTTGATTTCTCATAAGTAAATACCTTTTAGCAGGTTGAGATAAAGACCATCTATTCCAATTTTCTGTAGGGTTTTAGTCATGAATGGGTGTTGGATTTTGTGGAACACTTTTTCTCCATCTATTGAGATGATCTTATGATTTTTATCCTTGAATCTGTCGACATGGTGCATTGTGTTTATTGATTTACATATGTTGAACCAGCCTTGTATTTCTGGGGTGAACCCAACTTAGTCAGAGTGTATGATCTTTAAGATCTTCTGTATTCTGTTTGCAAGTATTGTATTGAGGATTTTTGCACCACTATTCATTAGGGAGAGTAGCCTGTAGTCCTCTTTTCTTGATGGGTCTTTCTCTGCTTTTGGAATCAAGGTAATAGTTGCTTTGAGGAATGAATTTGAGAGTATTTGGTCCCTTTCAATTTCGTTAAAAAGTTTGAGAAACAGTGGCAGTAACTTTTTTCTAAATTTCTTGTAGAATTCAGCAGTCACACCATCAGGACCAGGACTTTTCTTTGTTGGTAGATTTTTAATTACATTTTCAGTTTCACTGCTTGATATTGAGGTGTTTAGAATTTTTATGTTTCTTCATTCAACTTTGATAGTTCATATATATGTGTTTAGGAATCTGTGCTTTTCTTTTGTGTTTTTCGTCTTGTTGGATTATAGATTCTCAAAGTAGGTGTTGACTATCCTCTGGATTTCTGCTGAATCTGTTGTGGTTTTAATCTTTTTTATCCTAGTTGCATGGATTTAAGAAGCCTTTTCTTTCCTTTTTTTGATAAGGTTGGCTAAGGTATGTCGATTTTGTTTATTTTTTTGAAGAACCATCTCTTTGATTCATTAATATTTTTGTATCATTCTTAGTCTCTACTGTGTTAATTTCTGCTCTGATCCTTATAATCTCTCTTATCCGCTTTGGGTTTGTGTTACTCTTCTTTTTCTAGGAGCTTAAGGTTATTCAGCATTAGGTTGTTTATTTGAACTTGCTGGGTTTTTCTAGTATGGGCATTCACTGCTATGAATTTCCTTTGTGGAACTGCTTTCATTGTGTCTGACAGATCCGTATATGTTGTACTGGCATTATCATTTAATGGTAGGAGCTGTCTAATTTCTTCTTTAATTTTTTCTGTGACCTATTTGTTGTTGAGGAAAGTTACTCAATTCCCATGTGTTTATGAAGTTCTTGGAATTTCTTTTGCTATTGGTCTCCCAGTTTCAAGGAACTGTGGTCTCGTAATGTACAGGGGATAATTTCAGTTCCTTTGCATTTACTTAAACATGTTTAAGTTGTCTATTTTGGAGCAGAGGTGGGTATTGGATCCACCAGAATGTAAGTTGTTGAAGTCATTGGTAACAGTTGATGGAATCACCCAAATATGAAGTGTAAAAAAGAGGCCTAGCATGGACATGTGAAGCCCCGCATTTAAAGAATATAAAGAAGAGGAAATCTCACTAAAGCTTCTGAAAAGGAATGTTTGGAGAGTTAGAAAGCAGTTCCCAGAAAGTACAGTATGTCTGAAGCCAAGAAAGTGAACTCAGAAGAGGACTGCTATGTGTCTGCTGGCTTGTTGTTGAGGAGGCCATTAGTCTTTGTGATAGTACTTCCCCTAAAGTTAGGGTAGAAGTAGGTGTCATGGTGTTTAATTTTAGGTGTGTTGAGGTTGGGATAATCTGCTAGTACATGAAATAGTTGTATTGCTCTTGGGGAAGCTAATTCATAATCTATTTAGAAAAATAATATACTGCCAGTTTGAAATTTGAAAATTATAGAAAAAGATGTGAGAAGTAAACTGTATAATCTTCCTTGTTTCCAGTTTTAATATGTACATTTAAAACTGATGCGTAAGTAACTATTCTTATAGGTTTGTGCATCTTGTATTTATTACTACGTATAGTTACATGTATTTCTTGCATAATTGTAAATATTTTCCTTGGAAACTAAAGCCTTGTATATCTTTTTTTTTTTTTTTTTTTGTCTTTGTGATAGTATTGTAAGAATATTAAGGTATATTATCCTTCTGTTGATCATTGGGTTTTTTTCTTATTCGCTATTATCAATAATCTTTATTTATAAAACCTGTTCTTATTTCTTTGGGAAAAATTCCTTGAAATAGAATTATTGGATCAAAGAAAAGGGCATTCACGTTTTTGAGCATCATGGTTTCTATGACCAAATTACTATGCAAAAGAGTCCTCCATTTTGTAGTTGAGTCTGAGAGACCTTGTCATTTGATTAAGGTGAGGAAAGGAACTCACTAGTGAGTCCACGGGAAGACTTGAAACAAGTCAGGTGAGTTCCTTTGCTTAGAAGGTGGGCAATGGGGGGGGGCCGGGGATTTAGCTCAATGGTTCTGGCGCCTGTCTTGCAAGCGCAAGGACCCGGGTTCGATCCCCGGTAACCACATACCTATACTGGGTGTGGAGACTCACGCCCAGCAGCAACCAGTACCACATACCACAATGCCGGGCGTGGTGGCTCATGCCTGTAATCCCAGCACTCAGGAGGCAGAGGCAGGAGGATTGCTGTGATGAGTTTGAGGCTGAGCTCAGGGCCAGCCTAAACTCCAAAGTGAGACCCTGTCTCAAAAAAACCTAAAAAAAAAAAAAAAAAAAAGGTGGGCAATGGGGACTGAAATATAAACAAGAAGTGTGGAATTTGATATGGAATTGATTAGACCTTAAATATCACTGCTTTGACTTTGTGACCCACCTGGGCACATCCAGAACTTGATGTAGACAGGTTGATGCAGTCCAGCTTAACCATAACAGCAATTTACAAAGTAGCGCCATTTTTGCCTATGCACTCAACTATTTAGCGAGGAAAGTCAATTGTGTGATCAACATGATAGGAAGTATTATGAGTTAGGTAAGTTGGGGAGCAGTTGTAGTAGTTGAGGCTACTGGTAAGGGAATATTTAAATGGATTGCCTTACTTCAGGCTAAGTAAGGAAGAAATGAACTCAGCTGGGAGCTGACAGGCTCCAACGGTGGAGGCATTAATGTATTTCTGTTTTTATATTTAAGAGATGGAGAGAAATTTCTGAGGTGGAGTTGACGAAATATGCTAGGTTAGATTGTAGGACAGCAGTGAAAGAGAACTTAATTGAAACAAGGCTTTGTGAGAAGATTTTTGGTCTGTTTTGTTCAGTTCTATATCTACAGTATGTAGAATGATGCCAGGCATGAAATGTTAGGTACTAGTACCTAGGCATGAAGTTCAGGTAAATATGTTAACTGAATAAATGGAGGTAGGGGTAGAGAGAACATCTTTGCTGTTCCCCACCCCAGCTCTGTGAGAAGTACAGAGTTTAGATATTTAGTATTTATGAATGAGGGAAGTGAATCTTGGATTTTGGATACATCCTTACCTACATTTTAACCACCAAGGAAGGATAATGGGGACTATATGTTTAAATGAGTTACTTAACAGGGTACCTAGTTAATGTGGGAAAAGTAACCTAGAGACACATAACCGTCATATTTCTCAAATTGTTTTTGTGCCTTGGGCAGTTTGGATAGGCTTTTCTGGAGGAGCAGTTGAAATGTTTTAAACAGTAGCAGAGCAGTGTTAGTGGCTAGGTGGAGGAACAGACTGAATTTGAGCCAAGCTTCATCCGGTTTTTCTCTTGGAGATTCAGTACAGAATCCAAGCAGTTTTCTTGAGAATTTTCAGACTTACAGAACACCTAGAAGAGTGAATATATCCACATAATTGCCACCTAGATTTTAAAGTTAAGGTTTTACTATATTTGCATATTACAAAATCCGTCCATTCATCATTGAGTCTTATTTATTTATTTATTTAAGGTTTTTTGAGACAGGGTCTCGCTTTGTGGTTCAGGCTGGCCCTGAGCTCAGCCTCCAACTCACATCACAGTAATCCTGCTGCTTCTGCCTCCTGAGTGCTGGTATTACAGGCGTGAGCCACCACGCTCGGCACTGGGGTATGTGGTACTGGTTGCTGCTGGGGTAAGTCTCCACGCCCAGTATTGTTATGTCGTTACCGGGGATTGAACCCAGGCCCTTGCGCTTGTAAGACAGGTGCCGGAACCACTGAGCTATATCCCCAGCCTAACATTGAACCTTATTTTTAATGGATTTCAAAGTAGATTGTAGTTTCAAAATCAGTTTTACATACATTCTGTAATATTTACACTTATGCCTTTTTTAAAAACTCTGAATATCTTCATTTCCAATGATATTTACTTGCTTTAATCTAGAATATATACATTCCTCAGTTAAACTTCGAGTATTAAAGTAAGGGTACTATATTTAATACTGTGTAATTTCTCTGGATTTTTGTTCTATCTAGTCTGTAGACTATAATCCTACTAGGGTTGAACAATGAACATACTGTGTTTTAAAGTCATGTGAACTATTTGTTTTCTCTACTTCTGATACTGACTTTTTTTTTCTTTTCTTTTTTTTTTGAGACAGGGTTTCGCTTTGTAGTTCAGGCTGGCCTTGAGCTCACTATGTGGCTCAGGCGAGCCTGGAACTCACAGTAGTCCTCCTGCCTCTGCCTCCTGAGTGCTGAGATTCCAGGCCTGAGCCACCATGCCTGGCACTGTGGTTTGTGGTTACCAGGGATTGAATTAGGGACCTTGCATTTGCAAGGCAGGTGACAGAATCCCTGAGCTAAATCCCAGGCGCAACACTGATTTTTTACCTTGTTGTTTTCAATTATTTAAATTCGCTTTCTTTAGCAGTTGGCATTCTTTTTGGGTTTTAATTATATAAAACATTTGCATTGTTCCAAAATTAAAAGTGTGTAAGAAGGCACTTCACAGAAGGCTCACTTTTATTTGTCTTCTTTTCCTCAGGTAATCATTTTTATTAGTCTTGGCTCATTTTGTCATTATTTCTGTTTGGAAAATAAGGAGACTGGACAGATACCACAAATAATTCATACAGTATTTGCTTCTCTGTAGAATGAAATGGCTAGATGGAGTTGGAAATGAAAGGAAGCTACAGTTTTTGTGGCTTAAATCTTTTTTTATGATAAGATTTGTTTTCTTCTGTTTTTGGAGGGTTAGTATATTTTTACATGTAGAGAGTTAACTTTATACTTATACTGTGCTCCTTTATAAAGATACTCTTTTTTTGACTAACACAAATTAATAATCTCTCCTGTACATCTCTTCCCTCTTCCTCAAGTATCTACTCTTTTGACATTTACAGATTTCACACACTTCTTTGGTTCATTAGAGTTTTCACAAATACACAGAATAACATCACAATTAACATTCAAAATATTTCTCTCACCTCCCCAAATTCTGTTGTTATTCTTTTTTTATTTTTTCAGACTCTTTTCCACCCCTAACCACTGCTTGGATTTCTTTGAAACTAGAATGTAGTATAAAGGTAACTTTTTGATTTTGGCCTTTTTTCCCCCTCTCTGTCCTTACCACTTGACATGCTGCATTTGACAGGTAGTTGGGGATATCAGCAGGTTATTCCTTTTCCTGTAAATTTTCTACTATTCTTTTTTTGTTAATTGTTTTATATCTTCATTATAAACACATTTAACATACACTATTGTTATCTTTATTCTCATGATTTCATATCCCAGATTAAATATGTTCAATACACCTCTCTAGAGATTCTTTTAGGATTTTTGTTTTTGAATATATGCTGCTGAAATGAGCACATGGTTTTTGTTTTTGGTTGTGTGTGGAAGTTAATACTCTGCTGTTGAGCTTACGAAGAGCTCATAGGAACATTTTTCTTTTCTTTTTTTGAGGCAAGGTCTCGCTTTGTAGTTCAGACTGGCCCTGAACTCACTATGTAGCCCAGGCAAGCCTGGAACACAATCCTCCTGCCTCTGTCTCCTGAGGGCTGGAATTCTAGGCCTGAGCCGCCACACCCGGCTCTGTGGTATGTGATACTGATTGCTGGTGGGCGTGAGTCTTCACATCCAGCATTGTTGTATATGGTTACTGGGGATTGAACCTTGCACTTGCAAGGCATACACTAGAACCACTGAGCTAAATACCCAACCAGGAATAACATTTCTTGAGTCTTTTAAGTACCTTGAACTATTTGTGACCCATATATTTGAAGATTGGATTGTACATACAATCCCTGACTTACATTTTCTTAGGGGCTCCATAGACTTGGATCCAAAATCTTGTCAAAGTCTGTGCTATTTATTCCCTTATCTTCAAGTATGATCTTAAATCATAATTTCAGGTCTTCTTTTATTTAAAAAATTTTTATTGCAATAATTTTCAGTATTTGTCCTATTCAAACATGTTTTTGGAGACTTCATTTATGATTATGTATTGGATCTTCTTTGACTACTAGGTCATTTATTTGTAAAAAATTTTTCTTGTGTTCTATTTAAAGTTTTTCCTGATCCTTCTTTTTCTTTTTTCATTTTCTTTCTTTGGTTTTATTTGATTGATGGTACTAGGAATTGAACTCAGGGCAAACACTCTACCACTGAACTATATTCCCAGGCATTTTGATTGATTGATTGAGACAAGGTCCCCCTGATTGCCCAGAATGTCTTGACCTTTCGGTCCTTCTGCCTCAGCATCTCTAGCAGCTGGAATTACAAACACATGTTGTCATGACCCAGCATGTTCCCTTTTTTTCTGTGAGATCTGTTCACTCTTATGTTTCATTTAGTTTTAACACATAACGGGCTACTTTGAGGCAGGAAACAAATTGTTGCTGTAATTTGCAAATTGTTGTTGTAATTTACTACAGATGAGATGCTTTTAAATTATCAAAGGAACTCTCAAACTAGTGTTCTGATTTTGTTCTTTGAGTTTGTCTCATTACGTAAAAGGCATGGTAAATTTATAGATACTTGAAAGGTGTAATAGTCTATTTTCTATTGTATTGACTATTTCCTAAAGAACAGGTTTATTTAGCTCACAGTTTTAAGGGCCATTGATTTGACCTCTAGTAAGGAAAAGTCTCTTCGGCTGCTTCACATGACAAATGACAGAATGATGAGATGTCTGCCGGAAATCACATAGAGACAAGAGGCTGAGTAATTAGAACAGGCCTGATCTTACTCTTCTATGATGACCCTCTTACGAGAACTACTTTAATGTCTTCCATGAGTAGCATCCCAGGGACCTAAGCCACTCATTATTCCCTGATTCTTTCAGGTTTCATCATCTCTCAGCATCATCACACTGGGGGCCAAGCTTCTGACATATGAACAAATAATAGGGGATAAGCCATATATTAACACAGCTAGACCTTAATATATGATATGGTGTATTAATATAGCTCTTTGAGAGGTAATAGGAGAAGGATACAGTTGAAGGGTTAATGTTTATAATTGTGGACTTGTCGGGGGCTAGAAGTGGTTTCTGTTTTTATATGTGCTTTATACTTTTGGAGAGATGGTACAGAAGGGATGATATAATGTAGATAAGTTGCTCTATGGTCAACATAGAATTGGAACAAAACTTTAAATCACAGGTGAGAAGGTAAAATGTTCTGGGTTTTAATAGCAATACTGAAAAAAGACTTTACTTTTTTTTAACTTTAGTTCTAAGTTTCTTATCTCAGTTCTGTTAATCATATGTTGACTAATACTAATTTTGCAATATTTTGAATGTCCATATATTTGAATTCTTTGCATATCAATAGTAGCTGATCTCAGAATATAAGCATTGGATGTGGTATAGAAGAGTCTTTGGCTTAGGAAAGCAGAAATGAGGCTTGGAAGGATGGGGCTAATTATACTCACAAGTCCCAGAGAGGATCACTGCATGCCAGAATTTTCCTTTCTACTGAAGTAGTCTTGCTCATCTGTCAGAGATCAGTTGTCTACATATTTGTGGGTCTCTTTCTGGCTATATTCTATCTCATTGATCTTCATGTATGTCTTTTTTTGCCAGTAACGGGCTGTCTTCATTTGTAGCTTTATAATATGTTTTAAAGTTCATTTGTCTTGAAGTACTCTGAATTGGAGACAGGGTCTCGCTTTGCAGTTCAGCCTCAAACTCACATCACAGCAATCCTCCTGCCTCTGCCTCCCGAGTGCTGGGATTACAGGCGTGAGCCACCACGCCCAGCTGATTTTGTTCTTAGTACTGTATGATATAGATACTTGGTTTTCTGTGTACACATTTGAGTCAGTTTATTGATAAATGTAAAACAACTTTCTGGGCTTTTGACTGGAATTACGTTGACTCTGAAAGTCAAGTTGGAATGAACTGACTTCTTAGCAGTATTAACATTTCCTGTCCATGAACATGGATTATCACTCCATTTATTAGCTGTCCATTTTTTAAATCAGAATATTAAAATGTTTAATCATTTAAATTTTGTACCTTTTTGTTGAATTTATATGTAGTTTTTGTTAGTGCTAAATGGTATTTATTGTTTCTAACTTCATTGTTAGTATATAGAAAAGCAAGTGATTTTTTGCACCTTAACATTTTTCTTTCTCTTGAAATGTTGTATAATCACTTATTAGAGTAATACTATCCTTGCAATAATTTAGGAAAAGCATCTGATTTTAATGGTTTCTTTTTTGGAAATTACTAGAAATTATTAACTTCTTTAAAAAGTTAAGATTAACTGTTTTTGTATGTTAGCAAATTATATATTTCAAGAGTTTAATCCATTTCATCTGTATTATTAAATTTGTGGGCATCGTTTTCATAATATTCACGACTAGCCTGTGATTCATATTATCTTGATGCTGAGTGGCTCTGAACTTCTGGTGGTACAGGCATGACTGTCTCTCCGCAGGTAGTACAAGCTGGCAGAACTGTGTTACTTACCTCTTAATACCAGTAGGGTCAGTAATGATGTTGTTGCAGATAGATAGGTAGCTTTTAGTTTTGTTGATTTAATTTTTGTTGGTCTGTTTTGCTGTCTTTGATTTTTATTTATTTATTTTTTTAATCTCAGTACTGGAAATTAAACCTAGGGCCTTTGCAGGAGTTACATCCCTGACATCTCCCTACCGCCTTGTTTTCTTGAGACAGGATCTTGCTAAGCTACTAAGTTGTTCAGGCTGGGCTGCTACTTGACTACCGTCCTGTTTCAGCCTCCTAAAATAAGGGCGTATACAGCATATCTAACTTTAATTGTATTGATTCTTGTTCTGATGTTTATTATTTCTGCTTGCCATATGTTTGGATTGTCCCTATTTCTCCAATTTCATAAGGCATAAGCTTGGATTATTGGCTTTATATTATCTTTACCTTCAGTGTTATATGTTTTCTTACTGCATTTTCTTTTGCTTCAGAATATTTTAAAATTACTTTTTAGACTTCCTTGAGTCGTGTGTTATGTTAATTTCCAGATATTTTGAAAATTTCTAGCTGTCTTTATTGGTTTCTAGTTTAAGTCCTTTTTGACTGGGAGTATACTTTAAATGACTTTATTTTTAACATTTGTTAAGATGTGTCATGTTCAGAATGGTCTATTTTGGGGAATATTTTTATGAGCTTAAGAAGAATGTTAATTATATTACTGGATGAAGTACTGTAGCTAATTGTTGATAGTATTGTTCAGTTTGACTGTGTTTTTATCAGCTTTCTGTATCTTTCAATTACTGATGAGGTATATTGATGCCCACAGTTATATTGTAAAAACTCTTTCTCCCTGTGGTTCTGTCAGTTTTCATGTCGCATCTTTTGATTTTGTGTTGGTGGATGTAGACACATTAAAGATATTATGATGCCTTGTTTGAAAATTGATCCTTTATCATTATGTAAATGGTTCTCTTCATCCTTGATAGATTTTCTTATTCTGAATTCTGCTTTGGTTGAAATTAATATAGCTAGTCCAGCCTTTTTTGGTTAGTGGTAGCATGGTGTATCTCTTTTGGTGTACCGGGAAACAAACTTAGGACCTTGTGCTTGCCAGGCAAGCACAATGCCACTGGCCCTAGCATGGTGTATCTTTATCCTTTTATTTTAGTCTGTCTTTATATTTAAAAGGCGTTGCTTCTGAATAACATATACTTGGGGTTCCTTATTTATTTCACTTTTTTATTGGTTACATGGATTAGCAAGTTGCCTTTTGGGAAATTTGTACATGCACAAGACTTTGTTATTTTCACATGCACATGCACACACTCACACGCATGCCTGTCATACCCCTTAACCTGTGCTACCTCCCATTTTCACATTTTGGAGGAGGTTTCAATGATTTTTCTCATTTCAATCCTCCCATTATCTGCCTTTAAACCCCTCTCTCATCCCCTTATCTAATAATAGCCTCTCTTCTACTTTCTTGTCTTTTTTTTAAAAATCCCGTATATTAAGGAAAACATTCTATATTTGTATTTCTGAGTGTGGCTTAATTTGGTCAACATGATGATGTCCAGATCCATCTGTTTTCTTGTGAATGACAAAATTTTGTTCTTGAGGATAAATAATACTTCATTTATAAATTTGTATGCTATATATTCTTTATCCATTCATCGTTTAATGGTCTGTATCATGACTGTTGTGAATTGTGCCAGAGTAAACATGGCTATGTAGGGGTCCCAATGGATACCTACAGAAGACAAACCTTTCAGAGCTTTCAGTGATGGCAAACAGCCCACTGTGGCGCACATGTCATAGATTTGCTACCAATGCCCTAAATATGCTGGTTTTGTGTTGAGTGTATACCAGGGAATAATAAAATGGCAGCTTTATTTTTAATTGAAACTTCCATACTGATGCCGTGTACTCATTTATATTACATTCCCATGAGCAGCGTAGTAGGGTTTCTTTTTCCGTGACCTCCTTAGCAATATTTATTGTATTCTTTTTTTTTTTTTTTAAGTTTTTTTGAGAGAGGGTCTCGCTTTGTAGTTCAGGCTGGCCCTGAGCTCAGCCTCCAACTCACATCACAGCAATCCTCCTACCTCTGCCTCCCGAGTGCTGGCATTACAGGCATGAGCCACCATGCCCGGCACTGAGGTATGTGGTATTGATTGCTGCTGAGCATGTCTCCACACCCAGTATTATATGTGGTTACCGGGGAATTGAACCCGGGCCCTTGTGCTTGCAAGACAGGTGCCAGAACCACTGAGCTAAATCCCCAGCCCTGTTTATTGTATTCTTAATGATACTGACTAGAGTGAAATAGATTATCTGTGTAGTTTCGATTTGAATTTCCATAATGGGTAAAGATGTTGAACATTTTTTATATATCTATGGTTGTGTGTCCTTTTTGTTTTTGAAAAGTATTTTTTCAGTTCATTTATTTACTTATTGATTTAGCTGTTTGACTTTTCAAGTTTTTAAGTTATTTGAATGTTAATCTCTGTAAGAAGAGTAGCTGGTAATGAAATTCTGTAGGTTGCCTCTTCACTCTCGTTTCTCTTGCTGTGCAGAAAAATTTGATGAAGTCTCATTTGTTGATTCTTGTTATTATTTCCATGCTTCCCCAATTTTATTTTTTTAAGAGCAGTTTCAGAATTTCAGGTTTGAACCTATTTGATTGATTTTGTGTAGTGTATAAAGGGGGTTAGTTTCAGTGTTCTACAAGTGGATGTCCAATTTTCCCAAAACCCTTTGTTAAAGAGACTGTCTTTTCTCTGACGTTTTTGGCTCCTTTATCCAGAATTAGATGGCTATAGTTGTCTGGATTTGTTGTGTGCCCTCCATTCTGTTTGATTGGTCCGTGTATAGTTTTTGTGCCAGTATCATGTTGATTTTTCTCTTGTGGCTTTATAGTATAAATTGAAATCAGATACTCTGATGCTTGTTTTTTTGACTTGAGGTTGCTTTGTTACTATTCAATTTTCCCACATTGCATTTAAGATTGTTTTGTTTTTTTCCAGTTCTATAAAGAATGTCAAAAGTATTTTGATCTAGATTGCATTGACTCTGTAGACCCCTTTTGGTAATATGGCCATTTTGACAATATTCTGGCAATCCGTGAATGTGAGAGATATTTCCTTTTTCAGTGTCTTTAGTTTGTTTTTTCAGTGTCCTGAAATTTCCATTGTAGACATACATTGTCTTTTCCCCCTATCCTTTTTGCTTGGTTTTCCTGTGTATCACTGCTACATATATTATAAGCTGCACAAAATGTTACTATTTTGCATAAATGGTGTATTTTAAGAAAATAATATTCTAAGAAAATTGAGCCGTTTTCTGAGTACAAGTCTGCTGGCAGTACATTTTCTTCCTTTTATCTGAAAAAGTTTTTATTTTTAATCTTAAAAGATTACTTACTTTGAATATTACATTTCAAAATATTAACAGGCTTTTGGGTGTTTTGTTTTGTGTTTTGGCTTTTGTTTTTAAGATAATCTTACCCTATAGTTTAGGCTAGTCTTGAACTCACCATGTTTCCCAGGTTGATTTAAAACTGGCTGCTCTTCTGCTGTGGCCTGTCAAAGGATTACACGTGTGTCTATACCTAGTTTAGGCTTTGGTTTTTTCCTTTTCAGCCTCTTTAAAGATTTAATTCCTTGCTGAGTATGGTGGCTCACACCTGTAATCCCAGCGCTGAAAGGCAGAGGCAGGAGGATTGTTAGGAGTTCAAGAGTAGTAGTCTGGGCTACATAGTACATTCAGGGCTAATCTCAACTATAAAGCGAGACCCTGTCTCAAAAAACTTTAAAAAAAGATTTAATTCTTCTATGTTGTGGCCTTCACATTTTCTGATGAGAAGTCACTGGTAATTCAGATTAGTGTTCCTGTGAAAGCAGTACATCATTTTTCTCTGTTTTCATTATTTTATCTTTAGGCCTAGTTTCTGCCACTTTAGTTGTGATTTGTTACTACCAGTGATTTTCTTTCTGACTTGATTAACGTTTGCAGGATTCTTGAGTCTATAAATGTTTCTCTTTTACAAAATTAAAAATATTATTATCCCTTATTTTTTCCCTACCCTATTTTTATTTATTTATTTATTTTTTGCTCCTTTGCATTTTATTTAATATATGTTAGAGATTCTGATATAGTTAAAAGGGACTTTTACTTTCAGTCAGTATTTTTTCTCTGGGTTGTTTCATTCAGGTCTTTTGCTATGTTTACGTACTCCTTTTGCTATCACCAGTCTGCTATAATTAGTAAATATTTATTTCAGGTTCAAAATTTCCATTTGGTTCTGGTTTTAGTTTTTTCTGGCTGTTGTAACAAAATACCCTAGACCGCATAAATTATAAGCAGCATACATTTACTACTTGATAAATACATTACTACTACTTGAGGCTAGGAGGCCCAGAATTAAGGCATCTGCAGATTCTACTTCTGGTGAAAGCTTTCCTCTATATGGATGGCAGTACTTGTGTTGTCCTCACATGGTGGATTGAGCGAAAAGGCTTTCAGATCTGTTTCCTAAGGTCCAGTCCTGAGAGTGGAGCCCTTATGGTCTCTCATTCCACCCCCCAATATAGTCACATTCAGAATTAATTTCTATGTATGTTGAATATAGGATCTGGGGGCCATTTAGAGCATAGCCTTTCTTTTTTATGGTTTCTTTTTCTTTGTTAATATTTTCCATCTTTTCACTGAGAACAGGCAAATTTCCTCTTACATCTTGAGCATGATCAATAGTAGTTAATTTCCATATGTGCTAATTTCAACATTTGAATTGCACACGGTAGTTTTCTGTTGTGTTCTCTTAAAACATACATCATACTTTCCTGTTTAATTTGAATGTCAATTAATCTTAACATTATATATGACTAATAGATTTTAAAATTCTGAATAACATTTTAAACATGACCTTTAAATATTTCTTATTGGTACCTTTTAAATGTATATATTATGATAACGTTCATTTTAGGGTATTAGTATTTGTACATAAAATATCTTGCTTTTTCTTTTTTCCCTTTCCCTTCAGTGCTTCTTCCTCTCCTTATCTACAAATGTTTCCATTTTTTCTTCTCTTCGTTTTTTCTTGCCCCCTTTTCCTCTTTCCTCTATCCTTGTTCCCCTTATGATTTGAACATTTTTTTCCCCATTTCTCAATATCTATCACACATTTTGGTCCTTATTTACACTGTCATTTTCTAACATCAGAGAAACAATGAAATATTCAAACATGTGTGTGCCTGATTTATTTCACTTAAGAATATGATCTCAAGGTGCCTCCATTTAGCTAGAGATGTCTCAAGCTTATCCTTCTTTATGGCGTAATAGTAGCCCATTTTATTATAAAAAAATCATATCTTTGCTTTTCAGTTGATGAGAATTTGGGTTGTTTTCAAGATTTAGCTGCTACAAACTCTGGCACTATACACATGGGTGTACATATATTGGTGTTGTATGATACTTTTAATTCTTTTGGGAAGATAACCAAGAAGGGAAATAGCTGGATCAGATGAAACCTCTAATTTTAGGTTTTTGAGGAATTGCTACACTGAAGAAAGCAAGTTATAGGCTAGTGTGTATACTATGTATTTTGTTACTTGGTTGAATTTCTGGGATCTTGCCTATTATAGAAAATCTTGGTAGATATTTCTTTTGATCCTGGTGGCTAATTGGAGTTCTGTATGCCTCATTATCTGTCATATTTTTTTTTCCTTGCTTGAGAAATTTTCTGCCATTACTTCCAATAACACATTTTTTTCTGTCATTTGTGCCATCTCCTCATTTTTCATTGACCCAAATCAACCTTATGTTAATTTTCTTTGTTTCATCTAGCAACTATTAGATTGATTTTTTTGTGGTCCCTTGCTATTTTTAAGAAATCTTTGTTTTCATGATCACTAATTATAATCTTGTCTCCTATATCTAATATTTGTCCCCACATTGGCTTATTATGCTGTGTATACTTTGAGTGGAGTTTTTAATTTCCTGGTTATCTGTTTGAATCTGTTTCATTGACTCAATTTCTTTTCTATGTTGGGCATTCATGGTTTCTATCATTTTCCTAAGCTTCTCTCTTACTTTTAAAAATCTGTATCTGTTCTAGAGTCATTAACCATATCTTTGGTCATCATGTCTATAGTTAACTGATTTGATTTTTTTTTTTTTCTCAAGCTACTTTCATCAGCTTTGTTATTTCTGCTGTTCCACTTCAGAGAGTCCAGGTGGCTGACTTTGGAATTGTTTCACCATGTTTTCCCCTGGGTTTGCCTTTGATGAGCTGGAAGCCTGGGGTTGCATCTTGCTTAAGTATCTTTTCATTTTCTACCTTTTTAAAAAAGTTTAATTGCTGGGTTGTTGCTTATGGCAGGTAGTTTTATTGTTACTATTGGGAACCCATAAGAAAGAAATAACTATTTCTCAGAGATATCTTCCAGGTATAGCTTGCCTTTGAGTTTTGAGTCTGGTGCAAGATTCTACCTCTTCGGTTTATTAGGAACAAGCAGTGGCTTCCTATTTGGCCTAGCCTTTGCTTCTTAGGCATTGGCCTATAGTATTGTTTATGATCCTTAGGCAATCTCAGTCTAGGCACACCAGGAAAAACAAAGATTAGAACAATTATAACGGGGTTGGCTAAAGTAGTACAGTCAGCAATAACATCAAATAGCATCAAACATCCTAGAAAACGACAAACTGGAACCTATTAATTTGTCACTTTTAACCATATGCACTATATTTTGGTTATATAACAAAATCTAAAACAAACTAAAACATTGTATGTAGTATAGTAAATATACCCTCAGATGGTGATTTTCCTCACGGGGAGAAAATTGAAAAGGGATTGGGGGGAAAACATAGAGAAATACAAGAAGAGGAAAAGATGTATGGAGGACTAATAAAAATTAGCAAACTTTGGAAACTGGTGAAAAAGACAAGAGGGAAAGAAGAAGGAAGAAGTAAGAAGGAGAAACAATTAAAAAAAAAACAATGTGAAAAAAATGAGAAGAAATGTCCACTTCGGGGTATATCTCCACTGCCACTGGTAGACAGAGTGGGCAGCAGCTAGAACCAAGATCTATGTTGGTTAAGTGCAGCGTAAACCTTCTGGAAGGTTTTTTATCTACTCCATTTACCATGGAGTAGTGGATCACCCCAGCAAGCCTTCACTTTTAATTCTTGAAGTTCTGGCTGGTTTTTGGCTGAGACTTGAACCCAGTTTGTTCAGCCTGCAATGCTCCATATACCTCCTACCCGCTTTATTCCAACCCCTTGACCTCTTGCCGTTTCAACACTGTTTTGCCGCTCCTGACACTAGGAGCTGCTGGAAGCAGCCCTGAGTTCTGAGCTCCGTTGGCCCCCCCTCCAAGATGACTGTCTGCCAAATGCTCTCTCCTGGTGGACATTTGAACCTCAGTAATTCACCAGCCCCTGCAGTCCACTTTATCCATTGCTCCATTCCCCTGGTTTTTTCCCTGTGGAGGCCTCTTGGGGTCATCAGTAGTATGTTGGTGTATTTAAGCAGTTTCCCACAAAGTGAGTCAGGGCTCAGGATGAAAGCGCTGCTTGCCACTTCCTTCTTCTGCATTGAGATCTCTCTCTTCTCTGTCCTTATGGGTTTCAATTCTCACCTTAGGTCCTTACTGGGTACTTGGGGACTCACTTCCCACTTTACTCATGTGTTGTATTCCAGCATCTAGGCAGGAGATCTCAGTGAGGCTATTTCTCTGCTGTTTGCCACTCCATCTTCCCAGAAGTTAACATTGCTGACTAGTAGTTCATTTCAGTGGCATTTTTGTTGTTTTCTGTGCTGATTTTTGCTTCTTTGTTCCACACATTCTTCTGTTTCTGTCAGTCTGCTAAAATGTATTCTCTAATTGTTCTTTCTATGAGAGTCTGTGCTTAGTAAACTTTATCAGCTTTCATACATTGTAGTTTTATGTCTTCTATTTCCCTTTCATTTTTGCTACTTTCCTGGGAGTTAGTTTCAGTAGTTCTTTATTCCTAGGACTTTGAACACACACTGTCATTGTTTTTGTCATCAGTTGTCGCTAAGGAGCAGGTTTTTGGCCTCATCATTTCTTGCTGAATAATGTGCTTTACTTTCAGGTAACTTTTACAGTTATGTCTGTTCATGTTCTCAGTAGGTCTTAAGGGTGAATTTTTATCTTTCTTAGTGTGTAGTATATATTTTTAACTTAAGATTGTATCTTTTGATTCTAGAAGGTTTTTTTCCTAAATGATCTTATCAGATATTGGTGTTCTGCTGTCCTTGTTTGTTTAGTGATTGTAATTCCTTTTTTGTTTTGTTTTGTTTTGTGTATCCTAGATGTACTTATTTTCATCTGTTTGAAGAATCTTATTTTCAGTTGAGCAGTATCATCCAGAATTAATTCATATTCACTAGTCCATTCAGTAACTGGTGTAGGCCCTAGTCAAGAGCTTTCTCTCTCTTTTCTCTAAGGCACAGTGACATGGAAGTCCAGGTAATAGGTAGCATCTCCATTTTCTTAACTTCCTTTTAGACTTTGATTTTAAGTAGTAAATGTGGCTTGTCTATTTCCCTAAAGAGCGACAAACCTCTGCCTGTGGAAGGGGTGGGGGGTCCTAATATGCCAGAGCCCTGTTAAACTGCGGCAATAACCCCACTTACAGTTTTGTGTTGGGTGTTTGTTCTTTGTCTGGTTGTGCCTTATATCTTTGGAGTACTTACATTTTATGCTTTATTTGTCACAGAATAGAAACTTCATTAACCTTCTTGAGCAGAAGTTAAATACTAATTTTTGATGTTTTGTCACTCTCGGTATGTGCTTTTCAGTATTGTAAATTTGGATGTGGATTTTAATATTTAGTAGGGAAAATCTTATTATTTTTCTTTTAACAAATATTTACTAGAGCCTGTAATCTCAGCACTCAGGAGGCTGAGTGAGATGGGAAAATTGCTGCGAATTCTAGGTTAACCTGGGCTACATAATGAATTCAAAGCCAGCCAGCTTGACTACACGATAAGACCTGTCTCAAAAAAAAAAAAAAAAAAATCTTACTAATCATACTTCTTTATTTTTATATATGAACTTTAAAATCCATTTGGGGATTTGTCTTGAAATGTATTATATGTGTATATTCCTTTTAGAAAGATGACCGTTTTCCAATTATCCCATTATCCAGAAGCATACTACATCTATTTATAGTATTTATAGCTTTTACTGTTGTTTCTGAGCTTTACTTGAGAACGTCATTCTTGTTTTATGGTTTTTGTAGTTACTGTCACTCATATGTTTTCACGTACCACTTCCTTTTCCTAGCTGCCTATTACCAAAAACTAAGCTATCCAGTTACTTTGCCAAAATACCTAATTAATTCTAAAAGCTATTGTTAGGTTCTATGGTTTTCTTTGTATACAATCATACAAACTGCAAATTAAGGTAATTTTTATCCTCTGTTTATATTGATTATTTATTAAATTATCTGAAAACTAAACAGTGTTTACTATATTTTGGTGATCTTTTCCTTAACAGACATGGCTTCATTGTTTTGTGTGTTAAAATTAACTAATTTCCTCCTCTTAGTGTCCTGGAGATTTTATGAGGAATGGTGGCTAAATCTTTCCAGTCATGGTGATTTAAAACTTTTTTTTTTTTTTTAACAAAATAGATTTAGTGCCCTCTTTTAATTTTTCGGTCTCTACACATTGTGTTATACTGTCCCATTTTAAACTTTCATCAGGTTTTGTTATGTCTTATAAGCTTTTGAAAATTAATTGCATACCTTAACAATTAGTCTCTTCCTTCCTTCCTTTCTTGCTCTCTTCCTTTCATACTTCTGTCCATCTGTCCTGCTTGTACTGGAGATTAAACCAAGGACATTCATACCTTCAAAAACAAGCTAGTCTCTAGCCTTTTTATTCTTTTAAAATCTTATTTAGTTCAGTGGTTCTGGTGCCTGCCTTGTAAACGCAAGGTCCCAAGCTCAATCCTTGGTACCAAAAAACTTTGAGATAGGGTGTCATTGAGTCCCTAAGTTGTCCAGGGTGGTCTCAAATGTGATCTTCCTGCCTCAGCTTCTCAAGAGTGCTGGAATTACAGGAAGCATGCCACTATTACGCCCAGCTTAGTTTTATAAATTAGAAATACTCTCTTATTTAGGTAGATTTTATCAGTTTGCTCAGTTTAAAACTATTATATACATATGCATTTCTTAGTGTAATTTTATTAAAGATGTTTTGATATGACATTCTTTTCAAATTGTTAATACATGTCTCCCTTTTGTGGTGGTCTGCATTTTCACTGTGTCCTTTTGGAAGTATGTTTATGCATTACTTAAGTTTTCCTTTTTCTTACACAATTTCCTGTGCTTTTGAGGAGTTGTAGTTCAAAATAATTAGTGGTTAAAAAAAAGATACATATTATAAATAAAAATTATAGGACTTTTTAAAAAAGTAAACTCATGTAGGCATTACTAACACTTGTATTTATGAGTGGTTCTAGGATTTCACTTAGGATCTAGGTTTTATTATTACTAAATATTGTACTGTTTTGGTCTTTCTAAAAAGAAATTTATTAAAATTGTAATTTTTTATTGCCATGAAACAAAATCTGTTAGAAGTTGTCTACTACTGACCTATATTCCCACCTCTTTTTATTTTATTATTTTGAGACAGGCTTTTGCTAAGTTTTCCAGGCCAGACTGTAACTTGTGACTTTCCTACATTAGCCTCCTCTTTTTTTTTTTTCTTTTTTTTTGAGACAGGGTCTCGCTTTGTAGTTCAGGCTGGCCCAGAGCTCAGCCTCAAACTCACAGCAATCCTCCTGCCTCTGCCTCCTGAGTGCTGGGCTTATGGGCATGAGCCACCACACTGTGGTATGTGGTACTGATTGCTGCTGGGCATGAGTCTCCACGCCCAGTATTGTTATATGTGGTTACGGGGGGATCAAACCGAACCAGGGTGGTTGTGCTTGCAAGACTGGCACCAGAACCACTGAGCTAAATCCCCGGCCCCTCCTGACTTAGCCTCTTAAGTGGTGAGATTATAGACACGTCCCCTTGTGTTCAGCTTTTGATAGCATTCTTTTTCTTTTATAGTACTAGGGATCAAACTTGGGACTTTGTGCTTGCAAGGCAGGGATGGTGCCACTGAGCTAAATCCCTGGCCCTATAGTAGCATTTTTGTAACAACTCCAAGAGTTTGAACCTGGGCTTGGTTTCTGAGAATATTTGAGTATGTTTGATAATTTACATATTCATGACTATAATAAACCGCATTTCTTTCCTTTTTTCCCCTCCAACAGTTACATGGGAATTGGTCTTTCTGCTCAAGGTGTGAACATGAATAGACTACCAGGTACACTTGTGATTGAATTCTAGTATTACCATCTTACAGCTAGCTCTTTCTGGTTAAAATTTTCAGATAATAAGACTAAAAAGTTATAGATATTGATTTTCTGAGTTTTGGGAGTATTTTTATTTTTGTGGTGCTGAGGATTAAAAACTCTGAGCCTTGTCGTGCAGAGGAGGCAAATGCTATACCACTTAGCTAAACCTCCAACTCTTGATTTACTGTGCTTTTAAGCACCTATATTATGAATTCCAAGCAGTACATGCATCAGTAGCATTAAACATTGTAATGTGACTGGTTTTTCTTGCTGTTTGTCACAACCTTGACATCCTCAGTTTACGTTGAGGAGCTAAAGGCTAATATGTAAAGTGAGCTCAGGAAGGGACAGAGTAAGGTGCAGAACTGTTTCTTGACTCCACTTTCCTTGGTTTACATTTTCTGGTATTGTTTGCTAATGTCGAAAATTAATTGTAAGGGGAAGTGTATTTTGCATTAATCTTTCATATCTGTCGTTTCTTTAAATGAATGTACATTAGGAAAAAAACATGCATGGAAATAGGGTTCTCCTGTGGATATTGCTTTTTTTTTTTTTTTTTCCAAACGTAGCCCTTTTGCTTAATAATTCTGTATGGTGAATTTATTTTCCTTAATGTTGTAAATGGTATTTTAATACAGAAATTATTTCATAATGTGATCATTGAGAAAAATTTTGTCATGTTTTCTGTTGTACTCTTTTTGGCTCAAGAACTTAGTGAATAAATATAGTACTGAGGAGCTTTCTCATTGTAAATATACTGACCTTTTCTCTTTAGGTTGGGATAAACATTCATATGGTTACCATGGGGATGATGGACATTCATTTTGTTCTTCTGGAACTGGACAACCTTATGGACCAACTTTTACAACTGGTGATGTCATTGGCTGTTGTGTTAACCTTATCAACAACACCTGCTTTTATACCAAGAATGGACATAGTTTAGGTACAGAAATAACGCATTGCATGCAAAATAACCAGATATTGTGATTATTGTGCTTCCAGGGTGGTGTTCATGTTTACCATATCATTCTGCTTTAGAAACAGTTGCCTCTGGTTATAGTTTCTTTTCTTCACATGGAAACTGAGGAAATGGTGAAAGTTAGTAATCTAATGTAGGAGTGCAAGAGTTTTGCTTGAGTACAACCTTTCACATCATGATCCATTTCTCTAGATAACAGATGATATGAAAAAAGACCTGTCACTCCTTAAAATAGTGCAAGGAACCATTACAAAAGGCTACAGAGCTCTGTGCTTCCAGTAAATGGAGGGTGGTGACACAGTCAAAAGTCAGATCTGCTAATAAAGATTGCTGAAGGATGGTAACTATAAGACAGTTCTGCAGAAGGGTACAGAATTAAAACACTCAAGTAACCATAAGATAGGTGACTAATGAAAAATATATAGATTAATGAAAACTTTTAAACCCATATATCGAAAGACTAATAGGAAGTCAAAGTTTTTAGCTGAATATGTGTGCATTCTTTAGTGCTTCAAATTTAAAATTGTATGTGGTTGTTGCATTTTCTTTTCTTAGAAAATCTTTCCCTGTTTTAGAATTACAGAAAATGTAAAGAATAGCAAGACTGATGTTTTAAAAAAATAGACGTCATATTACTTGTACTGTTGGAAGAATCATTGACTCCTGACAGATTATTTCTAATGGGGGTAAAATGAAAGGAAGTAAAAACCAAGTAACTTCAAGAAGCAGAAACTGCTGATAAATAGCATTTTAAAAGTTATATTACAAGTAGTCTGTTTATACATGTAGTAGATGTTCTTGAAATCCAAATGTTGTCTTTTTTTAGTTGAAAATTTAAAACTCCTGATCTGCTTTGATAGCAATTGTTTAGTGTTTTAACATAATCCCGTATATAAAACTTCATTTTATAGTCAACTTACTGTTTTTACTTCTTATTATTTTCTACAATTCTGTTACATAGGCTGTTTTCTACAAATGGTGTTATATTTTCATCAGTCTGATAATATTTGTTTGTCAGAATAGTTAACTGAGTTAGCTAGCATGGCTGTTTATCATGTTTAAGATCTTAAACCAGAGAGAAGTCTGCTTTTTAGATATGACTTACGGCTGGCTCAAAAATACAAAACAAAATGTTTTTCAGAAAACCACAATTAAGCATTTTAACATTAACTTTTTAAAGAAGAAAATTTTATTTTGGAAATTGGGAACATCCAAAGTGATGTGATTTTTATTTTTTTAAAGTCACTTTAACGCATTTAAATTGTCTTTTCATTGAATCAGAAAGCTATTTTTAAAATAAAATGTTTCCTAAGAAAATGATCGAATTGCGTCCTGATGATAGGTACAGTAATACCTTGGTTTACAAATGCTTCTTTTGTAAAGAAAACCATCCGCATCAGTTTGTTTTCATTCACACATTCTGCATTGGATGACATGCACGACCATGGCTGTCTTCTCCAGAATCATAAAACAAATTGTTTGTAAACCGGGGTAGCACTGTAAATTTGAAATGTTTGGTGATGTTTATTCATAAATTTAATTAGTAATGAGCTCATGGAGAGGCAGTATAGTACTTACTGTGAGTTCTTCAATCAGAATGTACTGGTTCCTGGTTTAGACTGTATGACTTGGTAGGTTACCTAACAATTCTCTGCTTCAAGTCTAAGATGCTAAAATAAGGTAGCTGTAATATTTACCACATTATAGTTGTTAAAGTAAACTAAAGTGATGCATGGTAGAGTTGCATGGCACATTGTGTTTACTCTGTAATGTGTTTGGTGTTTTTGTCTGCCAGGTTCTAGGCTAGATACCAGGGTGCAGTGATGACATATTGGTGTGCAGAAATTATCTTCTAAAACAAGGGTTCTCTGTAAACTATAGGCTAAGTGGCCTCTTGCCTGTCTTAAAATACTTAGTGGAACACAGCCACACCTTTTCATTTTTGTCTTGTCTGTGGCTACTTTCCTGTTACAGTGGCAGAGTTGAGTAGTGGTGACAAAGACCATCTGGCCTGAAAAGCAGAAGATGCTGCCTTTGGGCCCTTGACAGGAAAGGTTTGCCTACATCTGGGTTAGATTCTAGTGTCCAGAAGATAAAATGCTCTTCAGTTAATTCCTTATAATTCCTAAAGTGGTGATTTCTGCCTGTGCTTATATATCTTTAATTTCTGTTTTGTGCAAGTTTAATCAGGAAAGAGTTTGCTTACCATGTGAAGAGAAATGGAAAGGTTTTTATTGGAGAAATATTTTGGTACATACATGAACTTAATTTAATTAAATTGAATATTTGATTGTTTGAATATTATTTATCAGTTGAAAATCACATTCAAATAGCTTCCTGACAAATCAGGAAATTACAAAAATAGAAATTTTTGTGTGTGTGTGTGTGTAAAATTTAAATAGTTAATGCTGATTTTCTAAAGTATCTTTTTGGGTTTGGAGCCATATAGGTTGTGGTAGCTGTGCTTGGCAGTATCTAAAAATGTTAAGCTATAGAATTAATTTGGGTTTTTTATCTGGAATTCTTGGCAAAGAATGCAGATTATAGTAACTACTGATAAGATTTCTGCTGAATTAGTAAGTCCAGGCAGTTTTGTTTTGTTATATGTATCTTTGAAAAAATAATAGGCTATGCTGTAAAAATGTTAAAAATTTTGTATAGTTATTTCCTGTGTTTTAGTTTTCTAAAAGTTCATGATAAATTTTTACATTTGACTCAGTTACTTTAAATGAAAGTAAATGTAATCAGAATATTTTACATGTGATAAAAGCTAAAACAGCTATAGCTTCACTTTCCTTTTGACTATCTGACATACATTTATTGGTCTTTCAGACATTAGAAAAGGCTTTAGTGCCGGGGATTTAGCTTAGTGGTTTTGGTGTCTGCCTTGTAAGTACAAGGTCTGAGTTCAGTACCACACACCACAATGCCAGGCATGGGGGCTCATGCATGTAATCCTAGCATTCAGAAGGCTGAGGCAGGAGGATTCCTGTGAGTTCTAGACTTGCCTGGGTTACACAGTGAGTCAGGGCCAGCCTGAACTACAAAAAAGCAAGACCCTGTCTCAAAAATAAGAAAGGAAGACTTTAACAATGAAACATTATTTTTACACATTTGGTTTATTACATATATACAGGTTGAGTATCCTTTGTCTGAAATACTTAGGACCAGAATTATTTTCCAATTTGGATTTTTGAGGAATGTTTGCATAAACATGGAACTAATTGAAATACAGAATTCACTCATGTTTCATGTATATCTTTTACACACATTCTAAAAGACATTCTGTATGGTATTTTTAGTGCACCTATCTTTTGAGCCTGGTTTATCATGTGAGTTTCAGTATAAAGTTTTACACTTAAAGCATCTTTTGGTGCCAAAATATTTTGGATTTGGAACATTTTAACTTTATTATTTTAAAAAGTTGATTTGAATGTTTGTGTTGGGTTTCTGTCTTCTAACTGTACAGCACAATTATAGATTCTCAAATGAGAATTGACTTTAAAAATAATTTAACACAAATGGACTGTTTTTTTAAAGAAAATGTTATTAAAAATAAGAATATAGAGGGATGGCACTGGTGGCTGTGTGGTTTTCTTGTGATTTTTGTTCATGTGTGGTTAGATTGGAAGAATTGAAAGTAATTGACACCATCTTTCTTAGTATTATAACGCTAAATCTTTGAAAGCGTATCAGTAAAATACTACAGAAATATTTGGTTTATTCCTAGCTAAGTTACATATTTGAACATTTGAAAGGAGAATATTAAATTGCTATTTTGAGAAGCCAGTATTATACCATTCTTAGCAATCATGTATGCCATTGCTGAAGTTGTATTTGGAACATGACTGTTGAAATTACTGTCAACGGCATTCAAGAGAAATTCTCAATTGTGTAAGTTTTTGTCTTTTCAAGGAGGGTTTTTTTTTCGTAGTAAAAAATTTCAAGAAACAGAGAAACAAGTGCTAAACTTTCTTTTGTTTACTTTTTATGTTTTGTTTTCTGCTACTGGGGATCGAACTCAGGACCATACACTTGTGAACCAGACATGGAACCATTGAGCTAAATCCCCAGCCCTATTCACCTTTTATAACAGAAAAACCTCACCTTTTCTTTCCACCTAGAGTTATTTAAAAGCTAAATCTAGGTGCAGATTAATTGATGAGGCTGGATAATGCAACTTGACAATAAAAAATCAGATGTGACTATTCTGCAGTCATTTTTCTTATGTGTTTCCTAATATAGTTTTGAAAATATATCTAAAACTATTTTGAAAACTTCAGAGGTAATTGCAGTGTCCCAGAAATAAAATCTATGTGTAACCAGCAAGGTGGATACCTTCACTGGCACAGCTATCACCTAGACATATGTTAGTATTACAGAAAAAACTTAAGTCTTGTTCTCTTAGGTTTGAACTTTTTTCTTCTTTTGCCCTTTTGAGTTAAAAATTCAGCTTGTCACTGTAGTTTGCCTTTGAAAAACAACTTCTAATGCCACTTTTTTTTTTTTTTTAAGGTATTGCTTTCACCGATCTACCGGTAAGTCATAGTTTCTTAAAAGCACTTCTGCATTTTCAGTTAATGGAACTGTAAAAAAATAAACCTGGCAAGTTTAGAACATAGTCTTATTGATATATGTTTAAATGCCACACATAGAATAGATCCTTTCTGTGGTCATTCTAGATAAGGATCTTCACATATTGAGCACAAAATTGCACTGAACCCTGCTGCACAAAGTAAAACAAACCAGAACTAATTACTTAAAATACACTTTTTCTGATGTCAGGGACTAAACTTGGGCCATACACATGGTTAGCACATACTCTAAGCTATACCCTACCCCCAGGCCCTAGGTAACATTACATTGTCCCCATACATTCATACAAAATATTTCTTTGGCCTCTTTGCATTTTTCAGCAAAGGGCCTCCAACAATTCACTTTCATTTATTCACTCAACATGTATTAAAGCCTGCCACACTGAAGGGTCTGTGCTTGAGATACATTGGGCAAAATGGGTAGCTTTCTGTTCTTTTGGAGTTTACAGTAGTCAAATGGGGAAGTTAGAGAATAAGTAGAACATAAAAAGTAAATTACAACATTTTAAAAGGTTTCAAATATTTCAGAAAGAAAAGGAAAATAGACTATAAGAATAGCAAAAATAGGACATGGAGTTGTACATGTTGCTCACCTTTGCTCCAAGTATGACTTGAGCAGAGAGTTCTGAAGAAAGGAGGAAGCTATCCAGATGTTTATATAGAGCAAGAATGTTTAAGCAGATGGAAGTAAGGAAGAAGGCAGATTGAGGTGTGGTTGGGAGTTGGGAAGGCAGGGCGTGCAGTAAGGTTGAGTTTGAGATCATAAGGGGGTCATTTGGGGTAGGTCATTTGGACCCTTTTAGACACTGAAAGAACTTAGGGATTTGAGTGAAAGTAGACACTATAGAGTTTTAGTTGTTATGATAAAACTTTAGTTTTTAAAGGATCACTCTAATGGGTAGGTTTTGAGACTAGGGAGAAACTAAGGTAGAAGCAAGGAGACTTATGAAGAGCTTTTTGCAGAAGTTAACAAGAGGGATAAAGGTGACCGTCAACAGTAGAAGTTTGACTCTAGAATTGATGTTTGTGATTTTTTTAAATGATATTATCATCTTTACCATCAGGAACATTTTAAAGCATTTTCTATTATGCCTCTGGGATCTTTCTGTAGCTTAGTGATTACATTGTGTACATTTTGATGCTGTCATTTTCTTAATGTTAGAATGAGAAAAGTTTTGTATTTGTACAACAGGACTTAACTCTAGTATTCCTTTTTAAGTTGGACTTACTGACTAAACTATCTCTGAGGTTATAATTATCCAGCTCTTTCATCAGAAATATAGCAATAGAACACATGTGCTCGAGTTTCACAATGAGCTCATGTAGCACTTTCTGTGTAGGCAATGACGCAGTTGTCGTGGCAGCTGCCTTACCTATAGGGGTGGACATACAGTAGCATTGATTATGTGATGCATTCCTATTTCAGAGATGAAGGGAGACTGAGGTAGAGAATAGAAAACAAAAGATAGGGGATTTTCCTTAAGAAAGTCCCAGGAGGAAAAAAATTTATAATAAATATTAATAGTGCTAACCCAAGGACTTAGGTGTGTGCAGATGAAAAGTGCTACCAAGAAGCGTTAAGTAATAGACAGTGGTGAAACAAATGTTCATCTTTTGGAAGAGAAGACACCATTAGGATTTCGACTTAGGTTTTATACTAAGTGTGTTTTACATAATTAAATAAAAAATAAATATTCCTTTAAAAATCTGAGCACCAAGAAAACTTACTGATAGGTTAAATGTGAAAATATGAAAAACAGGATTAATGTTAAGATGGTGTGTTTGAGGAAGGAATTGAGCTGAGAAAGATAGGGAATGGAGAGAAGATTAGTGACTGATGTAGGGAAAGCTTTTTTAGGTAGAACAAGTTTTTTTTTATTGTTTGTGGAACTGGGGATAAAGTGCAGATCCTTGAACTATACCCTATGGCCTTTGTCTTTTGTTTGTTTGTTTTGGCATGCAAATCATATTAGCGCTAGTTAGGAGCAAGCAAAAAATAATCGTGGATGCTAGAGTCCTTGTTGCTATAGCTGATGGTGAAATGGCCCATTCTGTGGCATCCCAGTTTGCCAGAGTGAATTGCCTGATGGGCACCTCAAAGGTCCTGCTTGGGTGGCAGTGGTGTCCACTATCTGTACATCTGGACTTGCACCTCAAGAAAGCCTCTCAGGGTCAAGAGCCCTCCTACCTATGGCCAGAGACTGTTCAGAGTTTCTTTGAGGACTAGGACACCTAACCTAGAGTAGCCAGGACTTGCCATTATTCCTCTAGATGGCCTGTTTGGTTCTGCTGCATCTACTTTTCTTGGTCTTGGGCCAGGCTGACTGGAACAACTTGCTGCCAGTGCCCAGGTCACCACCTCTATCCATGCATGGGCTGGGCTGTCCCCAGGATGCACACTGACTTGTCCATGTGACCCATTCTGGAAGAGCTGTCTTGGAGTTTAATGGGGATGGAAACTTGGCCTGTGGTAGAACCTGTGTGGTCACTTAGTCTGCTCCTTGGTCTTATTGTGTGTTGGCCAGATGTTTTTGTTTCTAAAGAGATGAGGTCTTGCTCTGTTGTCCAGTTTACCCTGAAACTCCCAGGTTCAAATGGTTCCTATCCACCTGCGGAGCTGGGACTGCAGATAAGTAAGTGGCACATGGTTGTGTCAGGCTTACATGGAACAAGTTGTGGGAGGGGGATCAATAATTCATTTGTACGTAAGTTAAAATTCAGGTTAATTTTTACATGATTAGATATGCAGGTCTGGAATTCAAGAGGATTATATGGGCTGGTGATGAACACTTAGAAGCCACTGGATTTAGGTGTTAGAGTCAAAACTACTTGAGATAAACAAAGGAGTGTTTCATAAGCACATACAACAAGTAGGCCAAGGATTCAGTTGTGGTGCTTGCTAAATCTGATCAAAAAGAAAGAGCCAGCAGAGAAATTTAGAAGTCTCCAGTAAGTAGTAAGGAAGAAGACCAAAAGTGGATCCTGAAAGCTAAGTGAAGAAATTCAAGAAAGGAGGAATGCTCAGAGGCATCACATGCCAGCAACCCATCATTTAAGATAACCATGTGTTTAACAAAAAGGAGGTCAACATTGAGGTTAACAAGAAAGTTTCGGTATAATAGAGAAGTCCTGATTGGAATGGATTAGAGAATAGTAAGTGTGAAGTTACAGGTTTCACAACTTTGGAGGACTTTGGCTAAAATGGGAAATTAAGTCCAGATGGGATAGTAGCTAGTGGTAATAATGGTGTTGGAAGAAGCAAACAATTTTAAGTTATATTTAGTAGGGTATGTGCTGATAAATGATTCACTGTAAAGCAAAAAAGTTGATGTAGTATATAGAGAAGAAAGTACCATAATGGAAGGGACAGTCTTGAGTAGAACATTTGTGCAGTAGATGGTTAGGCAGAGTGTATAGATGTTCATTCTAGTTGGTGGGTTGTTGGATCTTTAATTAATGCAGAGGCTTTTCAGGAAGACTCTTAAGGTTCACTTGAAGTTGGTTAACTGTCTTAGTTCCTACTATCTCTTTTCCTTTTTGTGGCACTAAGCGTGTCCAGCTAGTTCATGGGAGTAAGTTGTGTTGCTGTGGTCTTCTCATTTTTAGTAGAGTGGTGATGATTTGGAAAAGGCTTTATTGCTTATAAACATTGATTATTTTGAGGCTACTTTTTGAAACACCTGAACAAAGCTATGCTGTTTTCCCTTATCTATATATAGTAAACCATTGGTGATATGCCTCCCCCTTTTTTTTGCTGTAATACTGAGTGGGTGATTATGATACTGGTTAACTGGATTTTTAAAATTAAGTTTTTCATTTTTATGATAAAATCTTGTGGGATTCCCACAATATATCTCATGCTGTAGTTGAAGAAGAAAGGAAAGCTACTCCTTTCCCATAAAGAACTTCCCAAGAATGTGTTCATATATTCTGTTTGTCACTACTCACAACCCTGAATCCTGGGAGTACATATTTATAGAAAAAACAAGTAACTTAGACTGTACTGCACTGTTCCTGGATTGTAGTATTTATACACTCTGAAAACTTTAGCTCATTTTGAAAAAAAGGTTTTCTTCCCCATTTACCTTAGTGGTTTGAAAAATTTCATGAACTGTAAACTGATTGATTCTTTTTGTTAATGTTCATTCTTCTATAGAATAATGTCACTTTCCACTTCTGGAGTCTGACATGAAATTGTTTTTTGTTTTTGTATCAAGAGTTGAACTCAGGGCTTTGTGCTTGCCAGGGAGGTGCTGTACTGCTGAACTATGCTCTTGGCCCCTGAAATGAAATCTTACAGATGAAGTATTTGTTTGATTTTCATTAGCAAAAATATTTTAATATAATAGGACAATTTGCTGTCAAATATAAATTTTATTATGTACCTTTATCTTTGGAACAATCTTTAGATTGAAAATATTTTATTTGCTTTACAAGTTAAAGACAAGATCTGTTTTAAAGACTTAAATTATTCTTCTAATTCTGCATAGGCAAGAATGATTTTTTTAATTTAAGAAAAAATTATTCACCTGTAACCAAGATTAGTGGTTACTAAGGATTAGAGCATGGGGGCTGTGGAAAGTGTCCCCTGTTGAATATAGGCTTTTTTCCATGGCTTTACTTTCCCCTTCGCCCTCTCCCCATCTCTCTCTTATCTGTCTTTCTTTTTCTCTCTGCCTATGTCTGTCTTCTTTGTACTTCACTTTCTTTATTAGAAATTGAAGCCAGAGCCTTGTACATGTTAAACAAGCACATAGGTTTTCTTTTTAAAGTGATACAAATACAAAATTAGATATGATGGTTGCATAATGCTGTATTTTACTAAGTTATTGAAGTGTATGCTTTAAAAGTCTTTCAAAAAATCTTTAATTTAGTGAGTATAGGACTGTGTCCTTGCTCATCTTCTCCCACATTATTCAGTTTTAAGGTTTAATAAATGGCATAAAAATTATATTTATTAGCGGGGCAGGGTACCACAGATCTTTAGTCCTACCTACTTGAGAGTCAAGTCATTAGGAGTGCTTGGGCCCAGGAGTTTGTGGCTAGCCTGGGTGACGTAGTGAGTACTTGACACAAAGGGATGTATATATATATATATTTTTTCATATTCCTTTCAGAGAGCCAACACTGACTTAATGACTTAATATTTTATCTCAAGTCTTAAATTTTTTTTAGTTATAGAACTGTACAGTATATATAGTTATTTAATATTTAAGTTAGAGTACAAATGTCAGTATGGAGCTATTATACCTCATAATTGCAGACTAGTTATGATGGCTATTGTCGCTTAAATGTATATTTGTACATGTGTAAACCAGTATGGCCATAGCAGAAAGATGGGGTCATAGTATACACACTAGCCTATAACTTGCTTTCTTCATTTAGAAATGAGTATTGAACATCTTTCTGTGCACATATACATTATTTTTTTCTGTTCTTTATGACAATTCATGTATTGACAAGATTCATCAATTTTAAGAAGCATAGTTTTTCCATA
Source organism: Petromus typicus (assembly GCA_004026965.1). Taxonomy (NCBI): domain Eukaryota; kingdom Metazoa; phylum Chordata; class Mammalia; order Rodentia; family Petromuridae; genus Petromus; species Petromus typicus. Next base: position 128,472 of record PVIR01000482.1, read on the forward strand.
TTATAACATTTCAGAAATGGGAGTGCATTTTAAACTCTGTATCCTTTGTCAAATTTAATTTAGTCATCTCTTCCATGTAAAATAATAGTTATCTTATTAGAATCTTAGATTTTATGTACATGGTATAGTATGGTTTATATCCACAATGTCCCACAAAATTCTCATGTGCTCAGAGGTGGGGCTTCTGGAGGGTGATTGGATTCAGTCATTCGATTCACTAATGAATCCAGTAGCTGACTTGCTGTTGAGAAATGGAGCCTGATTAAAGGCAGGTTGCTGGCTGTGTGACCTGGAAGGACGGATCTGTCATCCTCGCTTCTCCCTTCTATCTCTGCTTCCTGGCTGCCATGAAGTAAGCAGCCGCCTCCACCTGGGCCCTTCCACTAATCCCTTTCTACCTTGAAGCCCTCTGGCTATACTCTAAATCCTAAAAACAGTGAGCCAAAATAAAGCACTCCTTTAAGGTGTGGGTGTTAAATTATTATGTCCCAGCAGTAAGAAAATAACTAAGAGGGCTGGGGTTTTAGCTCAGGGGTTCTGGCACCTATCTTGCACGCACAAGGGCCGGGGTTCAATTCCCCGGAAACCACATACCATACTGGGCATGGAGACTCACTCCCAGCAGCAATCAGTACCACATAACACAGTGCCAGGCATGGTGTGGTGGCTCACGCCTGTAATCCCAACACTCAGGAGGCAGAGGCAGGAGGACTGCCATGATGTGAGTTGGATGGAGGCTGAGCTCAGGGCCAGCCTGAACTACAAAGCGAGTTCCAAAAAGAAAAAATCCTAAGACATACAGTTATATCACCTGTCTGGATTTTTTTTTTTTTGTCCTTATATGTAATACTGAAAGATACACATTTTTATGTATACTTGTTTTTCTACATTTTCTACAACTCAAAAATAAAATAGCTTTGCCAATTTTAATAGATTTTCCAAATTTTTTCCTTAAAAGATAACATCAGTGTACATTTCTCTGTAACAGGTGAGGTAAGTTTATTTTGTCAAAGCACTTGACAATGTTAGGTTTTCTCAGAGTCTTAACCTAGCAGACCTTTTGTCCCAAACAAATACTGTTTTAATTTGCATTGTAGAAAATAAAGATTGTCTCTTTATATTTATTCACATTTTGTATTTCTTATGCAAATTATCTGCATTTCTATTGATTTTTTTTTTTTTTTTTTTTTTGAGACTGAGTCTCCCTTTGTAGCTCAGGCTGGTCTTGAGCTCACTATGTAGCCTAGGCAAGCCTGCAGCTCACAGCAATCCTCCAGTCTCTGCTTCCCAAATGCTGGGATTACAGCACACCTGGCATTGTGGTATATGGTGGTAATGATTGCTGATGGGCGTGAGTCTCCACACCTGGCAGTGTTGTATGTGGTTACTGGGGATCGAACCTGGGCCCTTGCAAGCAGGTGCCAGAACCACTGAACTAAATCTCCGGCCCTCTGTTGAGATTCTTAAGAATTTGTAATAATTTTTATTTTCTGTTTTTAACAGAATTTTCTTTTACTCGGTATATCTTTGGCTTTATATAGTTTTGTTTTAAACTATCTTAAAATTCTACAATTTTTTTTCAATACTTCAAGTCTTTATTGGTACATTATGAATACACATCATCATCACATTCAACATTGAGAGTTTGTACCAGACTACGAGATGACTTGATTCTCATTTTTTTCCATTCCTCCACCTACCCTGCAGCCCCCACCCCTTATATACATAAGCTTTGTTTCTTTTTTTTTATTACTATCACATTCTTTTTCCCCTTGTTATTTATCCCTACACCCTCTTTTAAATATTTTCTATTTCACAATGTCAACTATATATACTAGAACTCATTTACATCTTCATTTTCTCATACCAGAAGAAAGATACGGTATGTACACATCTGTGACCTATTTATTTCACTTATGAGAATGTCCTGAAGGTACATCCATTTGAGTATGAATGACTCGATCTTACCATTTTTAATGGCAGAATAGTATTCCATTCTATAAAAAAACCACATCTTTATCCAGTCTCCTGTTGATGGAGATTTTGGTTGTTTCCAAGATTTCACAATCATAAACTGAGCTGTTGTAAACATGGGTGCACCTATGTCTGTGATATGGAAAGCATTCTGTGCTGGAAATAGAAAGACATGAAATTTTTTCTTTATTATTTAAAATGGATACATCATATACTTGTAAATCATGTTTGTAGGTCTGTTTTCTCAGTGGTGAAATCTTACCTGCTTTGGTTTAAATTTTTTGAACTCTAGTTTTTTGGCTTATTAAGGTGCAGTACATTTTTATTATGTTGCTTTACTATTTATTTCCGTAATACAGTAGGATTTATATTGCTTACTGAACAGTTGTTTTTAAACAGTCTCAACATTTTTTTTTTTTTTAGGTTTTTTGAGACAGGGTCTCACTTTGTAGTTCAGGCTGGCCCTGAGCTCAGCCTCCAACTGACGTCACAGCAATCCTCCTGCCTCTGCCTCCCGAGTGCTGGGATTACAGGTGTGAGCCACCACACCCGGCACTATGATATGTGGTACTGATGGCTGCTGGGCGTGAATCTCCATGCTCAGTATTGTATGTGGTTGCTTTAAATAATCACTGAGCTAAATACCCGGCCCCGTCTCAACATTTTGTTATGCAATCTATTTGAATGTCATTCACACAGATTGTCTCCTTTTTATTTTTACCTTGTTTTATATTCTGAAAATACTTTACATAACTATTGAAACAAAGCAATAAAGTGTAAATACCCTTAAGGAAGATGTGTGGGCTTGGCATATGAGCATAAAAATGGAGGTTGCATAAAAATGAAGCCTGTGCTCTGATTCTATCTCTATCATATTTTAGCAGAGTGACTGTGAGCAAATTAACCCCTAATTCTCAATTTTTATGTCTTTATAATAGAGATAATAATAATTACCTCTCAGGCTTATTATAGTGCTTAGATCTTGGCAATTATATAACACTTGGTAGCCCATTTCCACTTTAGATTTAGTGATTACTTGGTGGTAGACCCAAAAGAAGCATTTCTTGTGTTTGATTGACATTGGAAGCTACTAGCTGTTACACTTGATTGTTTAGCCTGAAATCTTGATTGTATGTGAATGTACATCTTAGTTTGAGTATTCAGATTTACCCTTTTCTTCTCAAAACATAAACATTGGAGTTTTAATTTTTCTCTGGACAACCCCCACTGTCTCTATAGGTCTTGTTTAAAGCTAAATTTCTACTAGTTTCCCTTTGTAAAGACAGGCCCATTAAATGTACAGGAAAAATGAAGTGGTACATTTAAAATATTAGATGAACTGGAATGACACTTTTATGGGAATTAGCCTTAGTGTTCAGTTTGTAGAAATAAGCACTGTAAAAGCTGTATATTTTGTATTTGTATATCTTGAGTTATGTGTTTATTTTAGAATCTCTATAATAACCAAATAACAGATTCTTAAGAAGAGTGGCATCTTTATATATTTGAAATACAGTGCTGAATGGTATAATATAGCACGGTCTCTGAATCAGTAAAATAGATGTCTTCTTTTGTTTTTTTCTTGATTATATTACAAGAAGTGGTATTTTTTTCGCCGAATACATAATATATTTTACATCATTTTAAAAGCTCTTCCTCTAGTAGTAGTCAGATTAGGATTTTGGAATATTCATGAAGTTGTTTGAAAAATAACATTGAAAGAATAAATTCTTGTATATAAAATGGATATTTACATGAAATATGTTCTGTTGCAGCCAAATTTATATCCTACTGTGGGCCTTCAGACACCAGGAGAAGTGGTCGATGCCAATTTTGGGCAGCATCCATTTGTGTTTGATATAGAAGACTACATGCGAGAGTGGAGAACCAAAATTCAGGCACAGATAGACCGATTTCCTATTGGAGATCGAGAAGGAGAATGGCAGACCATGATACAAAAGTAAGCACAAAGAACTTTGAATTGACATAAAAAAATTGAGTTTTTAAAAGACATTTATTCATCTGATATTGATGGAAGCTTTCTAAACCTGACTTAAATCCTAGTCATTCTAATATGTTGTTTGTATATTTTAACATCTCAAAAATCTAGTTCATTTTGTCTACGTCAAATTTAAAATGTTGATTTAATTGCACATACAATATTGTATATTATCCTGCTTAGTTGGTAGATTAAATAAAATGACAGTAAGTCTCTTAGGATGGGCTAATTCATTAGTTATTAGTAATAGGACTTAGTGATATATGTGTTACATGGTTCAACTTTTAATATTGTTGATGTAAAAGATAAATAAGTTCAGAGTAATAATTTAGATTTGATAACTCAGGGTCTATAGTTTTTGGATGTAAACTTGACTTTGTTGTTTAGCAGTAGTTCAGATATATATGGAGAATAGTAACTATTGGATGCTTATTCGTGCCATCAAAATGTATTGGAGTACAGACGTGATAGGTACATTTCATGTTCCCAAATTTAGCTAAATTTTTCTAATATTTGGATTACTTTGTAAGAATAACACCAGCAGTATTTTGGTTGCTAGACTCCTGTTTTGCTAAATGTTTATTACTTAGCATTTAGATTAGGGAGATTATAATTGCCCCATTATAATTAGAAAAATCCAACCAACGGCCTATAGTTAAAGGAATTCTTAAAAATTTACTAATCAGTTATAATGTTTCTTTCTTTTGTGACCCTATTGTTAGACATTTTGGGGGATAATATAAAAGAAATGAAGAGTAAGAAGCAGTGACTTGAAATTGGGGTTCCCAGTTGTAGCATATATACTTAACATTCTTTAATAATAATGGTGGAGGAGAGCAGCAGCGGAGCAGAAAATAAGTGTCTCTTTAATGCTTGTAAATGGTTGCCACTAGGCATCATGGCAAGATGCTGTAGTAGTAGAGAAGATACTTATCTTAATCCTGTACCCATCCCTCCCCATGCTTCATGAAAGTGGGATCAGGAACTCCAGAAAGTCCATTCTCAAAGGTCCCCTCTTCTCTAAATTAATCTGAACAATTGGTTAAAGATGAAAAATGTATTGCTTAACCTATCTCTCCACACCTCTCTCTGCTTTTTCCCAGTCCCCTACCTAGTGAACCATCACCCACTATTCCCTAACTGGCCCTTAGTAGTGTTTTAGCAGGTTTAATAGTTGAGTATTTGTAGATACATATCAGATTTGGGATTAATATTGTTGAATCATTAGTTCTTAGCCACATTTTATGGGTATATATAAATACATGTTTTAATTGCGTGATAGGTTTTTTAAAAAAAATAAACTGTTCAAAGTGTTTGTTACCTATATTTGAGTAATTTTCTGTGCAAAACTATATTAGTTTAGATTTGAAGTCTGATTCCTTATTGATTAGTAGTACCCTATAGACTTTGTTTTGTGTGACTTTCTTTTACTTCTCCTTAGTATTTCTTCTCTTTATACCTTGCAATCCTGTCTCATTTAACTATTGAATAAAGAAAGAGTTGAACTCTGTGGAACATTGATTAATCTTTTAGTTTTAAATGGAAGGGAACACTTTATAAATGTTAATGTGTTTCCAGAGGTAAGTCATATGATAAAGATGAAATAGAAATTATGTCTAGTAGGATCAAATAATAGGGAAGTGAACAGGTTGGGATCTGGTTGTAAAGGGAGATGAAGTATCAAAGAAAGGGTCATTCAGTATTTTCGATTCTCTAGAAATACTTATTTTAATTTCTGTATACTATTTGCATTTACTTGTTTTATAAATAAGCATGATTAAAACAATGTTTTTAAATTTAAAGTTGAGATTCTTCATGCTTGTTTTAAACAAATACATTCGTTTTCTAACATCATAGTAGACTGATGATGCAAACTATAATGTGAAGCTTGTATTGTGTTGACTAAAAAGTGCTTGTTTTTTTAAAGAATGGTTTCATCTTACCTTGTCCACCATGGATACTGTGCCACAGCAGAGGCCTTTGCCAGATCTACAGACCAGACCGTTCTAGAAGAACTAGCTTCCATTAAGAATAGACAAAGTAAGGACCGTGTGTGTATGACTAACAATTGTTTTCAGGTGATAGGTTTGGCTACTTTATTTTTAGAAGTTTTGTTAAAATCAAAAAATTTCAGATATTAATTTAAAAGGGATGCCTTTGGAATTTATTTTTATCAACAGGAAAAATGGGTTTAAAATTATAGGACTACATTAGAGCTCTAAATGTAGAGAGTTGTAATTTTGGAGAAATATTTGTAAAAAAAGTTTACCAATTTTCTTTTAAAAATGTTTCCTTAAGCTTATAGAAAGGAAACATTTAATAAGTTTTTTTGTTTTATTTCAAGTAGTAATGTGGTTCTGATGAGATAGTGGAAATAGTATGTGAAAGATGTTGAAATATCTTTGAATTGAATGTACTGTCTGGACTTAAGATAGTATTAACTGTAAATATTTATTGCTTCTGCCCTAGTTTTAGCCAGCACTGTCTGGCCTGTTTTAACAAAGGAAAGTCAGCATGCAAACCAGTCCACAGGTGATCAGTTCTGTCATCAGCTGGGCTGTTACTTGATGGCCAGGTAGATAGAGGATGATAGAGGATTTAGGAGATAGATAGAGGATTTAAGAGATAGAGGTAGATAGAGGATTTAGCCAGCACTAGTCGGGCCTGTTTTAACAAAGGAAAGTCAGCAAACCAGTCCACAGGTGAGCAGTTCTGTCATCAGCTGGGCTGTTACCTGAGGGCCAGGTAGATAGAGGATGAAACCAAAACAGATGGGCAAATCATGATGGCTGGAAACCATCTTTCATGTAGGTTTATAAGTGCTATTGTGGCACTGACCACATGGTGTTAGAGCAAACTGTATGCTTCTTTTTCACCACATTAATAAGCTTTGTTGAGTAGTAGCTGCTTGCTCATTTTGTACCCTCAACTTCTAATTTAAGAAATGTCTGATATACCATGAATACACAAGTGTTAAGTTCAACTCTTTTTCAAAGCCTACTATTCTTCTAGTCCTATGTTCAAAAGGTCCAGTTAGACATTTTAAATTGTATTATTTTCTGTAAAACATAGTCTTGTAAGTATTCCTGTTTAAAAGTTTAATATTTGTGTTTTTCCTGTATTACTTGTATGTTAATGATTTTTTAAAAAGTTTGTAAAAGTACTTATTTTCTAGTTTTTTAGAACATGTCTGAAATATTACCTTGAATTGCCTAAAGGGAACTGTGATTTAGAAAGAGAAACAAAAAGTTAGGATTCAAGCATGATAGCACAAGCCTGTACCAAGCAGGCTGAGCCTTAAGGGTCACCGTGAGTGTGAGGCAGGCCTGGGCTACATAGTGAGCTCATGGCCATCCTAAACTACATAGCAAGACCCTGTCTCAGAGAAACAGAAATTAGTCACAATAAGTTATTCTAAAGGTTTTTTTACTTAACCTTTTTTTTTTCCTGAGGATCCACTAAGTTTATATTTCTATTTTTGTAGAAGTTAATGTTTTGCTGTTTCTAAATAGGAATTCAGAAATTGGTGTTAGCAGGAAGAATGGGGGAAGCCATTGAAACAACACAACAGTTGTATCCAAGTTTACTTGAAAGAAATCCCAATCTCCTTTTCACATTAAAGTGAGTTTAATAAAATGTTACATTTATATATTATGCATGTATGTTATGTAATGAAGTCATTTTTATGCTTCCATAGTTGTACTTTTTCTTTTTTCATATAGCTACATACAAAACATTTTGGGGTTGAAGTGTAGCTCAGAAGTAGAACATGTGCTTATTATAATGCATATATGAGGCTTGGTGCAACGCCCAGCACCCAAAGTGAAACACTTCTCTTATCAAGACTATGAGCAGATGGCATCTTCCACTGTGTATTTGCTGTTTAATTATTCTACCTCTGTGTTTAAAACGTAAAGGTCTTATTTAAAGATGTCTTATTTTTTGTCCTGAAAAGTGCCTTATAGTAACTGTGTGACATTTTAAAAATTTGTAGTATGGTAGAAAATTTGTCATTTAAACTATTTTTAAATGTATAGTTCTGTACATCTTAGTTCAGTCACATTTTTTGTACAGCCATCACCACCAGTGCATCTCTAGAGCTTTTTCGTCTTCCTCCTCTGAAGCTGCATGCCTAGCAAACAGTGGCTTCTCCCCTCTTCCCTCTCCCTGGAGCCCCTCAGATGGTATTTGTTGTTTTCTTTTCTTTTTTTTTTTTTTTGAGACAGGGTCTCGCTTTTGTGGTTCAGGCTGGCCCTCAGCTCAGCCTCAAACTCACATCACAATCCTCCTGCCTCTGCCTCCCGAGTGCTGGGATTACAGGCGTGAGCCACCACGCCCGGCACTGTGGTATGTGGTATGTGGTACTGGTTGCTGCTGGGTGTGGGTCTCCACACCCAGTATTGTTATGTGGTTACTGGGGAATCGAACCCTGGTTCTTGCGCTTGCAAGACAGGCGCCAGAACCACTGAGCTAACTCCCCGGCCCCGTATTTGTTGTTTTCTGACTGGCTTGGTGTAATTCTGGTGTATAATTATCTGCTTGAGCTCTTGCTTTCAGTTTTTTTTATTTATCCAGGAATGGAATTGCTGGATCATATGGTGATTCTGTGTGTAATGTATTAAAGAACCACCTACTGTTTTCCTCAGTGAGCTCATCATTTTACATTCCCACTGGCAGTGCACAAGTTTTCTCATTTTTCAACATCATCACCAGCACTTACTTTCTTTTATCTGGATAACAACCACCCTAATTTGGTGTGGTTTTGTTTGTTTTATGAATCTGTTATTCTTTCAACAATTAGATGTTACTGAGTTTAAAATTTCAACTCTTGAAGGCGACAGAAACCCTTTGAAGTCCAATGACAGTTATTTTACTTCAAAGTGAAAGTTTAAACCAGGAGCACTGATTAAAAGGTGGGCACGAGAACCAGGGTGTGAAGGGTGAGAAGGGGACACCACCTGCATACAGAAGGTCATGTTCTTAAGTGCTAGATCACTTACTACCAAGTGTAAATATTAGTGATTAAATTATATTTCATTTTTAAAGTTGGAGTCCATTTTAATTTTCTTAATTATAGTTGTAGGTGTATTTTTATTTTCCTCTTTTGCCTTATACTCTGATTTTTCTGGAAAGACCAAGCTTTGATAAATATAAATTTTTGAAATATTTTCAGAAATCTGTTGCTACTACAACACTTGGAGGTTATGTCCAGGTAAATTTATCATTTTTCTTTTAGAGTGCGTCAGTTTATAGAAATGGTGAATGGTACAGATAGTGAAGTACGATGTTTGGGAGGCCGGAGTCCAAAATCTCAAGACAGTTATCCTGTTAGTCCTCGACCTTTTAATAGTCCAAGTATGAGCCCAAGCCATGGACTGAATATCCACAATTTGGCATCAGGCAAAGGAAGTACCACACATTTTTCTGGTAAGATTCAGTCTTAAGATATTACCTTTAAACTTTACTCTTTTTTTTAGAATTTTGAGCCAAAAAGTTGTTCTTAAAATCTAAGCATTTTCTGTACAGCTGTTTTTGCAGTTATATATACTTAATTTCAAGATTTTTTGGATAACATATTTTAAATTCAGAATTGTACATTGTCAGTACCAAGAAGTAATGTGAAGAGCTATTTCTGAGAAGTTTATTCAGTCTTTACAGTCAACAGTCAAAGTGAGTTATCATTATAATTGAGTCACTGCTGTTTATTGACTAAAGGTAATTGTGTATTTTAGTGAAGTGTAAATGTAAAGGCAATCTGGCTGGGATATCTTATGCCACCAATTATTAAACCGAACTGGGCTGCCTGCCTCTCATTGTTCTTCCCACGCATCTTGCAAGTCTGCTTTCTGCCTACTCCCATTTTCTTCTTTCCCTTTCTCATCTCAGTCTTACCATGTTGCTTTGGTGTTAATTTAATTAAAATTCTCTGCTGTCTTGGCTCATAGAATATCATTTCTGTAGGTTTATATTTGATTCTTTTTGTTTGTTTGTTTTTTCTTTGATCTGTATTTCTCAGCATGCTATCTTTCCTCTGTATCTTTAACCTTCTAAAACAGGTCAGATAGTACTTCCTTTCTTTTTTTAAATGAAGTAACAGTTTTGCTTGTTCAGTGTGTACTCCTTCTGCCCTGCTGTCTCAGTGTGCTGACACTACCTGTATAAGGAAGATGATTCTCCGGCTGTAGCCTCAGCCACCACCCCTCTCGAATATGATGTAGTTGCTTCAGGTTTGGCTTCAAAGTATTCATATGTAAAATGTATTTACATGATAATATACCACATAACATTTCTGTCAGTGACAGATCTTATGTACAAGAGTCATTAATGAGATTATAAGAGGTAGGGCTGAAAAAAAATCCCCATCACATAGTATTTTTTACTGTACTTTCTCTATGTTTAAATATACAAATACCTATCATTGTGTTCCAGCTGCCTGCAGTCGGTATTCAGATGAGTAACATACTGTGCAGGTTCATAGCCCAGGAGCAGTAGGCTGTTCCATAGAGCCTAGGTATGTTGTAGGCTGTACTTTTTTGATTTATGTAAGCAGTATACTATATCTCATAGCACAGTGATGAATTCGTCTAATGATACATTTCTCATGCAGAACGGTAATGTCCTTATAGAGAGATTATGAGGATTGAAATTCATAGTTAACGTACCTATTACAGAAGATAAAGAGCTCACAATGGAGTATTTTCCTCTCAAAGGCACTATGCACTATATAAATAATCTGTTGACTTTTTTACATTCTAAACGATTTTAATATAAAATCAAGATAAGGGGACAGTATTCATAACCTAATCAATAAATTACTGTTTCTATTTCCATGTGGTATATTTTCCTTTTTTCCTAGGTTTTGAAAGTTGTAGTAATGGTATAATATCAAATAAAGCACATCAGTCATATTGCCATAGTAAACACCAGTCATCTAACTTGAATGTACCAGAACTGAACAGTATAAATATGTCAAGGTCACAGCAAGTTAACAACTTCACAAGGTAAGTGATTTCTCCAGTTTTTACATCAGTATAAGCCAACAATTTTTTGGTGTCATCAATGTTAATGATTTTGAAAGAACTAACATGACCTATATTGGAAATATGCAGGTTCCCAAGCCGGAAATAAAAAGGAGAGGAAATAATAAGTCCCCTAAAGCTGTTCACTTTCCTAGCATACACATGGCTTCTTTCTTTAGTTTATTCCTCTTCCCCTACTACCCTTTTCCTTCAGGAGAGGTTGGAAGTACAGGTAAGGGCCTTTGCACATAGTCTTCCCATCAACTACAGGTCTAGCTAGTTGATCACATGAATGTTTTCAAGTTAAGACACAATAGTATATTTACCTCTGATGTTAAGAAAAATTTACAACTAGTTTTTCTGTGTGTGTGAAATAAATATGTAGAATGTTTTCCGAGTTTATAGTAGCTCACTTCACACAGAATAATCTCTTTTGAAAGCTTGTTTATGAGCCTTGGTGGATTTAGGTTTAAAATTCATAAAAACTAGTTATCATTGAAATGTAGTGAAGCACCTTTGTGTGCGTTCAGCCCATCGAGGCATTCAGCATCCAAGTCAGTTGATTCTGGTTTCATCCTCTAACTTGTGTTCATCAGTGCAGCACTTCATTGTTGAAGAGAGAACTTAACTTTCAGCATAGACTGTGACTAATATTCTGCAGAAAAGAGTCTTATCTATTTGAACATTTGGAGAAAAATCAGACTTTCTAGGTTTTTATCCTACCATACATGACAAATTTTAAAAGTACTGTTGGGTTTCAAGTTATAAGGGAGAATCACAAAAGTGGTCAGAAAATACCAGAAAAAGGCTCTGTCTTGCTGAGAAGGTCAGGGTGGTCTTTCACAGTGGAGTTGATGTCTTGGGAAATATAAAATTACAGTATTATGCATGAAATTTTAAATGTTAAGTGTTTAGCGCTTGATCATTGATAGAGGGCCTCCTTTGCTTGATGCTAAGGTTAGAGTTCACTTAATGGGGTTTTCTTTTAAATGTTACCCTCACAGACATATTGTCATTTGAGTTCAGTTTAACGGATGGTTGGTGATGCACCCTTTCTGTCTAGCAGGGAAAGGAAAGCAAGTAAACATCTGAACTACTTTATGCTGCGGAATAGTTTAGAGTTATTTTGTGGTTGGTAATGGCTTTTCTTCAGTAATGTGAAGTAAGGAAAGGTGGTACTAACTAACTATTGAAACCATTTTACAGATGTAAAACTGAGCACCAAAAAATTACTTTCTTTTAAAAGGTCAATAATAATTAGTAGGTAGTAAGTTGCAGAGCTGAGGTTACTTTCCAGGATTTCTGACTTGCAAACTTGTTCTTTTCCTTTCATCTGGAATGCCCTTTCCCCTTGCCCTCCCACATCTCCATCCTAACTTCTGTTCAGGCTGTGAACTTGAAGTTAAGATGTCACATCTTATTTAATGTTTCCTTTGGGTTAGTCCCCACCCAGTGTTGAACTGCACCTTGTGTGAACCTCCATTAGTGATACTGATTACAGTCACTCACCTTTATAACACAACTTTGTGTTTGCTGCTGGAGGACAGAGGCTGTTTCATAGTATCATTAGTAGCAAACACAGAGCTTGCCACAGAGCCTTTAATATGTATAAATGAGGGGGATGCCTCTTAAATACTGATTCAAATATGTTTTTTTAAAAAAGAGCTTAGTATGTTATTAAACCACCAAAAGACACAATAATGATTTTCATTAAAGATTTTTTTTTTTTTTTTTTTTTTGGAGACAGGGTCTCGCTTTGTGGTTCAGGCTGGCCCTGAGCTCAGCCTCCAACTCACATCACAGCAATCCTCCTGCCTCTGCTTCCCAAGTGCTGGAATTACAGGCGTGAGTCACCACACCGGCACTGTGGTGTGCGTACTGATTGCTACTGGGAGTGAGTCTCCACACCCAGTATTGTATGTGGCTTCCGGGGATCGAACCCTGCACTTGCAAAGCAGGTTCCGAAACCCCTGAGCTAAATCCCCGACCCCCATTACAGATTTTTAAAGTTGGGTTTTCATGTCATTTCTAGAAATTTGTCAAGATAATCAGGTTTTCTCATTAAATGAAACTATTTTGGAGGCCCTTGTTCTTATCTGACCAGATCTACCTTTACCATATAGATTGACTTACCTGTGCACACACTCAACCTACGGTGTTAGCTAGTAGTTGTATCTGTATTATATTTTTCCTGCAAATATATATGTCCTTTGGTAATTAGAAACATCATTTTTATTTAACTACTTAATAGGTTGTCATTGCATAACTATTACCTGTGTCTTTTTGGAAGTTTATTTATTGGTTTGTGAAAATGTGCAGTTGCATACATTGATACCTGCACTATGCCAAGCACTATATAGTTCAGTATGGAGTTACTGGCACAGAGGGCACAGAGGTATGGTTCAGTGTGAGATGGTTGAAGATTTTACACTGTCTGGACATCACTCCTTACAACAGTTTAAAATGAACATCCTTGACAGAGTACAGTGAGTGTGCGTCAATCTCAGCTGCTTGGAAAGATGGGGCAAGACAACTGAGAGTTCAAGGCCAACTTGGGCCACTTGATAGACCCCATCGCTGAGTAATAACACAGGTGAAGATGTGACAAAATGGTAGAATGGTGAGCCAGTAAATAGTCTGAAAGTGTTAAGTTCTAAAAAGGTGACAGCGCATGAAACTGAGTACTTTCGTTTATCTTTGAGAGAGCTCCTTCTGTTTTGTTTGTGGTTTTGGGGATTGGGTCGAGTCCTTTCATAGGCTATTTTGAGACAGCGTCACTGAATTGCCCAGACTGGGCTTGAATTCATAATCCTTCTGCCCTCAGCCTCCCAAGTAGCTGGAATTACACGCTTGTGCCACCATCCCTTGTTTTTAAGTCATAAGGACAAAGGTCAAAACCTTAAAGCTGAGGCATATTTGAGAAGTGGTTTGAAAATGAGCAGAGGGAAGAAGTACAGTGGGTTCCAGGAGTGGGATATATTTAGTTTGTTTGAAGAGAGTTGTTTTCTCTTAAATTTCAGAAATAAATGCTGAGGACAGAGGAGAAGAGAGTTGCCTGAGGAAATTCTGAAGCAGGAGAGATGCAGAAAGTAGTGTAGACCTAAGTGTGAAAAACGGAAATATTATGACAAAGTATGATTTGTATTGATGTGAAGTCATAAAGATCAGTCCAGTTTGTACTTCTCTGTCATCTCCAGGGCTTTGTGCTTGGCTGTAAATACATTTGAAACTTAACTAAATACCACCTTTGCAGATTGCCATTGCCTTCTGAAGTTAGTTTACAAGTAGGCCATGTAGTTGAGTAGCAATTTATTTTAAACTGAGCTGCAAATATGATTTTTCTAAAATTAGGTTTGTTTTTTTCATTTTCAGTAATGATGTAGACATGGAAACAGATCACTACTCCAATGGAGTTGGAGAAACTTCATCCAATGGTTTTCTAAATGGTAGCTCTAAACATGACCACGAAATGGAAGATTGTGACACCGAAATGGGTCTGCAGTGATATTTCTTACATTTTTAATAAAAAAATGATGGCTACAAGGTTATGTTTTTACTTGTACTGATTCACAGCTGATGACCATAAATAAAATTTAAAGATCAAATGCATATTACTTATATTTTCTTCTGAGGTTGCATTGCTAGAAAGATAAATGATTTTCCTTGTGGAGTGCCAGATAGTTTTCCTTACTTACCTGTTGTTTAGGCTCAGTTTTGGTGCTGTCGTGAATGTGGCAGTGCTGGCTTGGGAGTTGAGCTGTAGGGCAGTCAGTGGTGGCAGCCGATGGCACACATCCCTCAGCAGACTATTATTGACAGCCCTAAAGGGGTCACCATCACTGCTCTAGGGCCTTTAAGATTGGAGATAAAAATATTTTTGTACTTATTTTGATAATAGAAAAACCAAATGGGTAGAAACAATGTTACAAATTTTTAATTAAATGTAGTTTCCTAAATGCATCTAGTACAAAGGTGTGATGGTGTACAGCATTGTGCCTGGCACCTGGAAGGTGCTTAACTACAGTCTCTCCCACTTTGACAAAAGTGGTTCAGGATTCGTTTGTGTGCACACTTCTGTTGAGAATTTGTGCATTGGGTTATATCTTAAATTTAAACTATCAACAAACATTTCTGGTAAATGGAGAATAAAAGTTACTGAAGCTTACAAATGATTTATTAGAATAAAATAGAATTTCTTAGTATTTCAAAATTAAGATATATTTGTTCAAATTGCTAAAAAGGCAGCCTACTTTTACTCTGCTTGAGATCAGGAAACACTCTCATACAAACATTGATGAAGAACAACATTTCTAGAGGCAGATTATTTGAGTATGATTTCTGCAACTGCTACTTACTAGCCATTTGACCTTGGACAAAGTACTTAAGTGCTGTGTGTCTCAGTTTCTTCATCTGTAAAATGGGTGAAATAACTCTCCATAGCCTTTGTGAAGAATAAATTGAATTTAGTCTGATAATGTGAAGTAGTTAGTAAATGTTAGCCATTATCATCATCTTTATATTAATGATTTGTTACTAGTGATTTATATAGTTATGTTAGTAGTTAATTGGATAATGTACTTTATAAAAGTAATGTTTTTCTAATAGTTAACCCTTTCAATTGGTAGAATGTATCTGTGTGTTGTTCTGAAGTCATTTAGTCTCTCATCTTTTAGGAATTTTTTTTTTCTGTCTAATTAAAGCAGCCTGAGGGGCTTTTTTTTTAAATTTTACTTTTCTAATATTGCTAAATATAATTACAGAACATTTTGCATAGCTTTCATAAAGCATTCCCTGATATACTAGATCCATCCTAACACTAGAGTGTTAGAAAGGGATCACCTCTTGGCCTCATGCTGGATATTAAATCCCAGACTCTCAAGACCCAGATAAAGTATTGCTTATAGCTGTAAAGTTCCATATTAGTCTTTAAAAATTTGCACATGTAGATGAAGTATTTAAGAAGTTACTAAATTAATACATAAAATGTTACAAGAGTGTTCATGTCTTTACTCAGTAGGTAGCAAATTGTTTGTTTTGCTTACAGAAGTTGATTCGAGTCAATTAAGACGCCAGTTGTGTGGAGGAAGTCAGGCTGCCATAGAAAGAATGATCCACTTTGGACGAGAGCTGCAAGCGATGAGTGAACAGCTGAGGAGAGAATGTGGCAAGAACACGGCAAATAAAAAAATGTTGAAGGTAAGTATGTGTGTTTGCTTTCTGTTCCTGTCACAGAATACCTCAAAAAAAGGGAAAGACCAAAGGAGAAGAAGGCTTACTCCTGGTGCATGGTTGCAGGGGCTTCAGCCAGACATGGCTTGGTGGTTTCTGGATGAGGTGGGGCAGGCATGGTGGGGACCGCAGGGTGGAGGAAAGCTGCCAGCTTGTGACAGCCAGACAGCAAAGAGAAAAAGAGAGGTGCTGGTGACAGAATGGACCTGTTAGGATGTGCCTCCAGTGACCATCTTCTTCTAGCGAGGCCCCATTTCTCGGGGTACTTTGCAGTACCCCAGTAAGCTATGAATTCAGTAGAGGCTTAAACCATTATTGAGTGGAAGGCAGGAGCTCTCACTTTCCCAAGGGCCATGACCTGGACCCTACATACTGCTGCATGGGAACCAGGCTTTGGGGTTGCATTTCAGAAGCAAGATACAGTTTTGTCAAACACCCAGCAGTATGCCAGAAATTCCTATGGGGGAACTTGGACCTGAACTCTCTGCCAGCACCAACTCCCCACCCATTTGCAAGTAAAAACATCTGGTGGGATTAGGCAGCTCTGATCAGCGGGAAAAGCACAGATTTCAGCTGGAAACGTGTATAGCCTAAGTTCCACTCAGCCACATGTGAGTGCTGCATGTCCTAGCTTACTATGTTTTATTTTCTCAGCTGAACAGTTGGCAGTTACTGTATAGTTGGCAGAAATGTGAATGCACTGATAAAATTATAAGATTTTTTTTTTAGTAAACATTGTTAAGGATTGCAGCAAATTGAATGTAAAGTACTTGGCTTTTATTTTTATAGAGATTAACAAAGGACTAGGGCATTTTTTCATGGTCTGAATAGTTAAAATATATTTAAAGTCTCTTCTGGATTGATGTCCTTGACTGATAGTAAGAGGGATAAAATTTCAGTAGTTCAGGGCCGGGGAGTTACCTCAGCGATTCTGGTGCCTGTCTTGCAAGCACAAGTACCTGGTTTCGATTCCCCATCAACCACGTACATACAATACTGGGCGTGGAGACACACACCCAGCAGCAATCAGTACCACATAACCACAGTGTCAGGTGTGGTGGCACTGGGAGGCAGAGGCAGGAGGATTGCTGTGATGTGAGTTTGAGGCTGAGCTCAGGGCCAGCCTGAACTACAAAGTGAGACCCTGTCTCAAAAAAAAAAAAAAATTTCAGTAGTTCAACAAGTTAGCCCCAAGTTTGAGTATCAGTTGAAGTTGGATTTTTCTAATTAGTCAGGTTGCTATTAGTTGAAGGGATATAGGAGTCTTTCAACATGGAATGACTATAGAATGTTTTAGAAGAAGCCTCTGAAAAAACAGAGAAAATGTAGATGGCCTAGGGTATGGTAGGAAAAAGCAAAGACTGCTGCCATCTCCTCCAAACCTGAACTAAGTAACCGTCAGTGAAACCTAGTAGCGCCTAATACAGTGCACTGACGTAAAAATCAGCAAGAGTAAAGATTTGCACAGTGGCTGTGTATTTCACTTGTATGGCTATAACAGACCTGCCTGAGGTCTAGGGCAGGTTAAAAAGCCACCTCTGTATCACCTCCAGTTAAAGGTTTTTGCAGTCTTGATATTTCAGTAACTAAGGTGGGAAGAAAACTTGTTCACCATTCTTGGTACTTCATCTGCTGTATAGCACAGTAACTATTTCTAGGGGTGACCCTAAGGTACCCCCCCTAAAAAAAGTTAAATTATAGTTTTTTGATGCTAAATTAAAAGGAATTGTGAGTAATGGAATTTAAATGGTTTTAAGCAATTAGTTGGCACATAGCAGGAAAATAGCTGTCTACTTTTGTCTTAGATGATTGATTTTCTTTCAGGTGAGACTGTCTTAACTCCTCCCTTTTAAATATGTCTTTAAAGTACAGGTCACCTCTAATATATAGCTACTGTGTGCATTGTTATGTAAATTTGTACAACTTTTCCATACATTAAGAGTTCTAAATAGAAACTTAACACTTAGGCTTGGTTGTTTTGGGGAGGCAAACTTGGGACCTTGTGATTGCAAGGCAGGCACTGGACCTACCAAGCTAAATCCCCAGTCCCAGCTTGTTGTTATACAGATTCCTAAAGAGTTTTTCTTTATATGGGTTATATGGACTGTTATTTATATAAATTTAAACTGGTACTTTAAATTAAAACTAAAATCCTAAAACTAAAATAATTGATGCTAAAATGAAACCACTAACATTTTTAGGAATACCCCCCACCCACCCTGAGAAGTAGCATAGTTTAATGTTCTGTAAATCTTTGCAATGCTTGGTTTGCTAGAGAATGAGCTGGATTCTCATAACCTCCTTCTGCACTCAGTCTGTTGCAGAATCACACACCGTGCACCCTCAGACTCCACCATCTTGTTGTGAGAATGAAAGTGAAAAGGGCAAAGTAAATGTTAGTGTTACAATAATAATTTTGACCTCACAGTCTTGAACCATGTATTAACTGCTGTTAGGGGATAAAGGGTTTGAGAATACAAAACATTTTGAAGATTCTTTGACTTTCTTAAACTACATTGGCTTAGTTTTCTATTAAAACTTCATGCTAATTGAGCAGGATAAAAGAATGGGTGATTTATGTGTAGAATCTTTAAAAATTGTAAGATTCCATTGCATCGACTTACTATGTCTTTTGTTCTAATTTGCATGAAGCTGAAAAAATTACATAGCTCCTTCTCAAAGATATTTTTTTATTATACATTGACCTACGTGAAGCTGTAATTCATCTTGATCTGAAGAATACGTGTGGCTTTGATTTTGCAACTGCCAGCCACTTTCAGAGCCTTCATATGCTCCCTCTCCTTCTTCACTCAATTCCCAGCCTTATCTTGATGCAGATAGGGATAAGATGCGATCTGAGCCACTTTATAAGGGCCAAAGCACAAGGCTGGGAGATTCAAGGGCTAAATGAAAACTTTTTGCTTTAGGTGATGTTTAATTCTTCCCTTTAAGTCAGAGGTAGTTCTAAGTTTTTAAAAAATTTTAATGTTTTGGTATTTGCCTAAGCTTCTAACCTATGGATAGCCATGTATTGCATAACCATGGGATTTTGTTATGATTATCACAGAATGTAGTTACACCAACCTCGGTGGCATAGCCTGCTACACATCTAGGGCACAGATGTGAATACATGGTGCGTAAGTTATTATTGTGATTTGCCTGGGCATGATTGAATGTGCTGTACTTTTTTATGACTGGCAGTGTCACTACAGAAAGATGGTAATGGTGTTGTGTGAAGATTTGACAACAGCTGTGATGTTACTAGATGATAAGAATTTTTCAGTTTTACTATAATCTGAAGAGACCATGATTATGTTGTGGTCTGTTGCTCTACAGGGCTTTATATAGCACCTGACTGACTGTATATGAAGAATGGTTTGGGTGAACATCAGAATTGCCTAACTTGCCTTATTCAGGGTGTGTGTGTGCGCGTGGTGGGGGCTCCTCCTTATTGCAGAGTGGCCAGCAGATCACAGCCTGTGAGTAGCCACAGCTGCTAAAAATGGACAGGGAACTTTTGCAGCCTACTATTTCTCTTGACATTCTTGTTTTTCAGTTTTCCTTTCCTCTTTTTCTGTTTTCTTGTTTCTGCTTCTTATTGCTTGGTTCTGCTAGAAGCTCCCAGGAGATGGCCTGAATTGGCCTGCGCAGCACTGTGGTAGGCACCCTGGAGAGTCAGGCAGGAGGGAGCAGCCCAGGCCCAAGGAGCTTTGTAAATCAGGTAACCAAAACAGAAATAGAACTAGTTAGATTCACCCTACTTAGAAACTGCTCCAGATTTTAAGCCAAGTGTGAGAATCATACCTAAATGACACCACATTTCCCTCAAGATATTTCTGCAATGGCTTTTTCAAGAAAATGAGGCAGAATCAATATTAGCATAGTGTTTCAGATAATTTCAGTTTGGGCCTTAACTCTCACATGCATATATTTTACGTAGTTAGTAACTCTAATGATGCTATTTGCATTATTTCTGTTATCATCAAGAACAGTTTCTCCCAGTTTCTGTATGTTACTTAAAATTGCATTTAAGTGGCTAAATATTACTGTGTTGCTATATCAGTTTAAGCATTGTGCTGTTGGATTTTCTACTTACTTTTATGTCCAGTGCTTTAGTACCACTTTTATACATGTATCATTATTTCTTTTATATTATCCCAGTGAGGTAAAGTCCTAGAAATAGAATTGAATTAAAAGATACAGATATCAGAAGCATACAACTAACTAGCAACGATGACACTATTATTTTAATCTTTACTTCAGGGGTAAGGTTTATTAGTAACTTAAAATTGCTTTATTTTCATTTCTTTAGTTATCAGCAGTTAAATTTTACATCTGGATTTAAAACAATGTTGATTTGCTGGTTTCATTAATTTTCTTTCAAGATGCTGGGTACTGAGTGCTATAAGCCTTTTTTAAAAGCCTGTATAGTTTTCTTGCTTTCAGATGTATTCTACTTCCAGGCCACTTATGACGATGTTGCTGTGTGATTCTTGTAAAATCAAGTCTCATACCTACCACTTTCATTTATGTAAAAACCTACTCCCTTGAAAAAAATCTCAAGCTTTTTAATATGGTTTGGGGAATATTTTCAGATCTAACTCCTTACCCAGGTGCTGACTATAGTTTCTCTTTCACTGAGCCTTGGTCTTCTGTTAGGTTATTAGTAATATGCTGAATGTTATTTATTTACTGCCTATCTCCCCATGGGACCATGTGAATACTTGAAGCTGGTCATTATTGTCTGTCATGCCGCCTGGCAGCTGTGTTCAACAAAACAGAATGGCAAAACATTTTACTTCTTGCCTCTTAATATTTAGATGGGCATTTAAAAGAAAAAAAACTGCATTTTACTAAAAGCAGTGTTTCTAGGTTATGTGATCTTAACCTATCACTGTTTATTTATCTAGTAAGATAGCCACGATTCCAATTTCATAAAGTCACAAAGATTGAATGGGGTGGTCCATATTAGAGCCTGAAATATGGCCTCCCACAATAAATTGTCACATTGTGATTTAAATATTAGAGGGTATGATGTTGAGATTGGTGACTGCAGCATTTTCTGTTTGTGATGGTGTGAGTGTATACCCATGAGGATAGTTTTATATTTGAATATTTATGTTTTAGTTATATTTCTTGGACCAATTTTTCAATTTATCTGCACAGTGAGGATGGTATCTTAATCACGTCCCTGGGTGCTGGGATGAAATAGTTGACATCCTTAAAAGGAGCAGAGTAGTTTGGTAATAGAAGTTTCAAACCCTGTCCACCAGGATCAGATACAGAACCCACGTGGTAGAAGGCTCCTGGGCAGAGGAAGGCTGCTCACCTGGAGGCAGCCAGAAAACTGAGAGAGAAGGAAGGAGATAGGAAAGGAGATAAACCCTGCCGGGCCACACCCGGGACCTGTCATCTGTGGCAGAAGGCAAGCCAGGTATTCTGCCTTTTGATTCCAGTCACCTTCCAAACACATGAGGCTTTGGGATCACTTTAGCTCTAAACCACAGCAGCACCTCACCAGCTTGCTTGTGGGGTGACTTAGATCTCAAGCAGAGCCTGTCCTTAGAAAGTCAGAGTTAGCTTTATGGGATATAGGATATAGTACTTCTCTTAATTGTAAATTTTTATTAATATATGTCCGCAGTGCATAAAGATTGCATTCATTGTTGGGCATTAGTACACATACCTAACACACTCAACGGATATAAACTTTCCACATTACGTTTGAGTGGGCTTAACGATTTGGAAATAGAGCCAGAGAGCTCTGTGGGATGCACAGAGTTCTAGACGAAAGAACTTTTATTCACAAGCAGGTTGAAGAGTCTTACTGGTAACTGCAGGGTGCACAAAATCCTATAGTAAATAACTTACCTTCACAGAACTTTCATTGTCACTGGTTAGAATACTAGCTGGAATGAAACACTGTGCGGTCCAGTCCGAGGGAAGAGCCATATGTATTTTGTCTTCACTGATCGTAGCTGCAGATCTCTTTCTGGGTCATTCTGATAGCCACTGTACAGCAGCCCGCTTGGATGCAGTAGGGCGCGAGCACAGCTGACGAAGAGGCCTTTTCCCTCTCCCTGCTGTAGGAATATATGAGTGGAATCTGATTGCTGGAGCAACTGAATCTAGGAGACTGTTTCTTAGAAATTTTAGTAGTCAGAATTTTGAGAATTCTACAGGGCTGAGTTTACAGGTTTACAGTTTCTCAGGCACTTCATGCTTGCTTTCTGAGTTGGGGTGTGTCATATATGCCTAATATTTATGTTTATGTATATATGTGTATGTGCATGTGTGTCATACTACTGTCTGTGGGGGAGGATATGACATTTGGCACACTAAAACATTATTCACAGAATGACGAATTAGAGTGAATTGCCATTGCTAACTTCACTCTGTCCTCAGATGATACTGTGAAATAAGGACTCTGTATAAACTCCATTGTACAAATAATGAAACTGGCACTTTGATTGTTACTTGCCAGAGGCCACGTGTCTTGTTAGTGGTGGAGCTTGGACCACCACTTGAACCCGGTGACCAGAACCATCTTAGCGTAGCTTCCTACGCAAGATGAAAAGAATAGTTGTTTTAAGAGTCCATGTGCCTGCTGTTTTCAGGTTGGCTCAGTTTGCACATCTATTCAGAACAACAAACAGGCATCAGGCCCTGTCTTCTTACTGTCACATTCGTAACATTGGTAACAAATGAGAAAGCATCTTAAGATTTACCTCCTCTTCAGCCTTAATCAGTATTAGCCTATTCTTCTGGAATTATTTTCAACTTTTTTCCCATTTATCTGTTATACCATGGGGGGTGCGGGGTGGCGGGTTGGTTTGGGAGAAGTGAACAAGAATGGCTGTTCACCAGCCGGGGATTTAGCTCAGTGGTTCCAGCACCTGTCTTCCAAGTCAAGGCCCAGGTTCCATCCCTGGTAACCACATACACAGTGCTGGGCACGGTGACTCACGCCCATCAGCAATCAGTACCACATACACAATGCTGCGTATGGTGGCTCACACCTGTAATCCTAGCACTCAGGAGGCAGAGGCAGGAGGATGGCTTAGTTCAAGGCTGAGTTCAGGACCAGCCTGAACTACAAAGTGAGACGCTGTCTCACAAAAAAAGAATGGTTGTTCACAAGAAAAATGAATTAAGCTTTATTGTGTGATTTAGTTCTTCAGAAGTACAGAGCATCCACACACACAGTAACTGGGCTTAAAGGTTTTTAAAGTCATCTTCTGGGCAGTAGTGTATGCCTGTGCGGTGCTTGGGGAGGCTGAGTCAGAAGGACTGCAAGTTTGAGCCTGGCCTGGGCAACTTACAAGACCTTCTCTGAAAAAAAAAATTTTTTTTAAAGCTGTTCAGTGCAGATGCCGAGTTCAACCCCAGTGTGACAGAACGCAAACCAAGGGAAAAAAACAAAAACAAAACCAGTAGTCTAGCATCTTAAAAAGTCATAGGTTATTTCTTTCTCATTCTGAAACCATATTGACCATAGCGTTGCAGCTGAACTGTTTGAATTAAAAACCAACTTCTTTGTTTTCAACAGGATGCATTCAGTTTACTAGCATATTCAGATCCTTGGAATAGCCCAGTTGGAAATCAGCTTGACCCAATTCAGAGAGAACCTGTGTGCTCAGCTCTCAACAGTGCAATATTAGGTGAGTAAAGCCAAAAAGCGCACAAGTTCAACTAGATTCTCTGAGTATTTGAGAGAAGGTATTTTTGTGTTAACGTTTGTATTTGATCAAATCACAAGGGAAATGTCTGTGTCCATGTGCACATGCTCTTTGAAGCAGGATTCTTATGGTGTTGCCCAAGCTGGCCTTGAACAGTGCTCCTGTCCCAGCCTCCCAGGAAGGTGGGTTGACACATGTAGCATTGTACCGGGTTGATTTCTGTATTTTGAAAACATGAAACTGGGTTGAGGGTAGCCCTTCTGTAGAGCATTTGAAACACAGAAATAAAGTCAACAAAATTACCTTAAAATATAGAAGATTCCTCTTTTTCCTAAATCCAGATTACACAGATTTTTAATGGATGGGGTGCATCTTTGACTATTTGCAAATGTGTGCCAAGTGTATATGAGCATTTCTGATAGCCATGAAATATCTCCTCATTTAGAATGAAATGTTTTGGCGGTTCTTCTGTTTAAACTCAAAATACTGCCCTAACAAAGACTTAAGACTAAACAAGTGTTTTCTGCCACTCTCTTCTATGTTTGTTGCTAGGGGCACTGTCATAAATGTTCATGTGGGCTGAACTTTTCCTCCAGTGCAGGTAGAAGAGGCCTGCTGTTTGGGAAGCTAGGGTCTGAGTTACAGAAAGTTCTAGGTAGTGGTAGAGATGTGGATTAGAGCCAGAGACAGGACTGAAAAATAACTGGACAAGAGGATGAGTAAAAAGGTTAACTTGTAGCAGTCCAGCTGAGAAACCAAAGTATAATTCTGTGGTTGGAGAGAGCCTTAGAGCTGCCTTTCTAGTGAGCTGTGTGGAAGGAACTTAAGGAAGCTTATGAAAACTCAGCTGTTAATACCTGGCCCCTGAGAACGTAAGTATAGAAGGGACCAGGGTGAACTTGAAGAAAATGAAGGGGATTTGCTTTCAGGGGATTTGCTGCTGTGGTGAGAATGCAAAGGAGGGACAGCGTGTGAACACCTGGGAATCCTGAGTGGCTGGAGGGCGTCGGCATTCCCAGCTGCTGGCCGAGCCCTCCCCAGCCTGTGGGGTCTTCAGTGGGTAGAGTGAGCTACATTATGTGTGTTGCTTGCTGCTCCCACTGTGCTTATGACAGGCGATAGGGCTTCCTGGTTTCGTGTGAGCACCCTATTCCCAACAATCCTTGGAATCAGATTTAAATTGTATTTAAGTTAACCAAATTCAGCTCCACATCCTTACCCAGAGAGGGTAAGGAAGAGAAGAGCAGTTTAAACAGAAGGCTTAGCCGAGCATGTGCAGAAAGTGAGAAACCTAAATTTGGTGGGTTTCTGTGAGCTACTCCCTGCACAGGGACTGCTTTATTTTTGTGTCCTCTGTGCGCAGATTCTCTGCCTGTTCCTGTATTACTGTGTAAACTCCACGGGGTTCATTATACACATAAAACTTTGAATTTCTGAGCAGTAATCTTCAAAGACAGTTTAGAAAGTGGTTTTTGCATACAACTTTTCAGTTCTTTCAGAGAAACAAGACGAGGTGTGTGCTGTTATTTGGCCCTATTTTAGGCTTGGGAGCTTTCAGTCGCATGTTTCAAACTGTTTCAGGAAAACTAGAGCAGTGTCATGGAGCAGATTATAAGTCTCCTGTCTAAGTTGCCCTTCCAGGACGCTAACAGCTAGCGCTCTTAGAGCAGGGATGTGAAGGATGCAGTGAGAAGCATTCATACTTAGCCTTCATCTGTTTTGTAGCTCTTAAGTTCATTAATTCATTATCTGTTAAGGACTAATACATTTGCAAATAATTCTCGTGTCCTTTGTATTAGTTTTCTTAAATTTAGAATTTGCATATAAAAATATGAATTTCCTTTGGTTGATGTCTTATATATTCCTTGGATATACAAAATCCATTTAGCTCTACTGGTAAAAATAAAAGAACTACTGGCATTGTAGGAAAATTATGCTTTACTTTATCTTTTGAAATTACAGTACTGCAGCTGTCAAGACATAATTACTAGGTAACAAACTTGGAAAGAATTTCTAAAGTGGCAGTTTTGTGACTTTTTTTGGTAGAGAGAAGTCCTCAGAGGAAACAGAAGCTATTATCCTGGAGACACGTACTCTTACATACTGTACTGTATTGTAAAGGTTCCGCTGCAACTATTGCTTAAATTATATGAACTGTATTAAAGTCCTGTTGTAAAATTAATGGCAAGATTATAAACTGCTATGGATGTAAGTGCGAAAATATTATGTATTAGATAGGTTCAGGTCTGTGTGGTGTATACCACATTTCCTTTGTGCAAAAAGTTTAAGGATGCTTATAACCCCACTCCCCCGGGAGCCAGAGAGACTGTAACAGTGAGCCTCTCACTTGTTTGGATCAAGGTGGTTTCTCTGTTAACCTTCTAAAATTTTTCACTTTATAAGTTAGTATTTTAATAATTTTAACCCACAACTACTTTTTAAGCCATACTTTCCATCAATTTTTATTATTAATCCTGTTTTATTTCCTCTTGTTTTACTCTTAAGTCTTCAGTTGCTTTTTTTAAATTTTTGCTACCAGGGATAGAACTTGGGACCATGCACTTTGCAAGGCAGGTGCTAGAACCACTGCGCTAAATCCCTGTTCCTCTTTGCTTCCTTCTTTTGGGAACTTTCCCCTTCTTTTTCGTAACACCGTATTGTCCATTCTGAACCAGGATGGAGTTCAGCCACACAGAACCCCAGTGTGTATCATTGTTCTTGCCCTGTCTTGCCAACATTGCATATTCAGGACTGTTAGTTATTGTACAGAGAATCTTTATAATGCTTGGAAGCATACACACAAAATTTGCTAGCTTCTCATTTACACCATTAGTTGAAATAATTGTGAATTCATCTTTTTTCCTCCTTATTCTGGAAAGGGATTAGTTGTAATTAATGCCATTTCTACTGCAGCTGAGCTTTCTGGTATGTGGCACTTTAAAAACTTGGCAGTTTTTTAAAAATGTTGAACCATCAGTTTTAAGTTAACCCCTCCAAAATCATAAGGTGGCTTTGCTGGGGTTCTGCCCACCACCATCACTTGCTCCTGAGCAGTCTCCCCAGTGTTCATGGGAGGTGGTCTTAGTTGGGTTTCATCCAGGCAGGTGAGAGACCCATCAGTGAAAACTTCATGAAAACCTGGTGCCTTTGTTGTTATTCAACTCATCTTGGTCAGGTAGAGGGTAGCTAGACATACATTCGTAAACCTCACTCCATCTGTCTGCTACGTGTTAAACTCCCAAGTCCTGCAAGCATTTTTCTTACAACTGGGTACCCAAGGGCTGAACCTTCTTGTTGGAATGCCCAAGGCATCAGTCTGCCTTTTCTAGCAAGGTAAGTTAAGAGCCATACCAGCACTAATGATTGTGTAAAGCTGGTATTTTCCTGAGAGATGTTTTTAAAAATATCTTGCTAATTGCTATTTCCATTTTTTAAACCTTCTTCCTCAGAAACCCACAATCTGCCAAAGCAACCTCCACTTGCCCTAGCGATGGGACAGGCCACACAATGTCTAGGACTGATGGCTCGATCTGGAATTGGGTCCTGCGCATTCGCCACAGTGGAAGACTACCTACATTAGCTATGCATTTCAAGAGCTCACACTATATTGTGGCATTTAGTCAACATGGAAGTAGACCAGCTCTGCAGATTTGAAATTTAGATTTTTTTTAATTATGTACTGGGGACAGGTTTTTGTCGCTTTACATTGCTTCCTAGTTTACAGCATGATGCAAATGATTTTCTAACTTAGTGTTAGGAGAAATTGTTTTCCATCTTTAACCTCTTAGTTGTCTAAGAGTTAAATATTACTGAATTTCAGACATTCAAATTGATTATCAAAAATCCTTTAAAACAATTACCTAAAAGAAACCAAAAACTCCTGCCTTCTTTGTGGGGGGGAGAGGGTAAGGAATGGAACAAGTTGTGTCTGTGTTAGCATGTGGGTGATGTAAACTTCAAATTGGGAGATGTTCCGACCCCCCTCCCATAAAGCGTTCAATCAGTGTAACTTGCAAAATGCATAAACATCTGACAGTTTGAATTTATAGTGTTGACGGAAAAAAATCATTTTTAATGTGTACTGTAAAACTTGAAATACTCAGGAGCTGAGTGAATATGTTTGTTGCTACTTACAATCCCAACCTGTTAGTCCCAGTAGTTTTGTTTTAACATGGTCTTTTTCAACTTTGTTTCTTGTTTAACTACAGAAGACTTCTGTTGTAGACTCACAAGTTTAACTGTTGTATTATAACAGTATTACATGTCAACAGTGTGGTTATGACCTTTATTTATATAAAAACCAAATATTTAGTAATTTACCGTGTCTTAATTTAATCTTTGTACACCTTCCATTTTTAAGTGCTTAAATGAGTACTATATTGCAATAAAAATGTAGTGATATAATTAACCAGCCATTAAAAATTTACTTCTACAGATTTTAGTGTCACTTGAATTTATATATTAGGTATTTGTATAGTTATGGCTTAAGATAAAAACCAAAGCAGCTAACACTGATGGTTTTAACCATCAATCTGAGTTCTACAACCTAACACTGCCTCCCCTGTAGGGGTCTCCTTAAATTAGGGTCAAACCTGTACTGTGAAAACTACACAAAAACAACTTCCTTAGTTTCATGACATGCTATGTAAAAATTGCCAATCAAGTGAACTCCGCAAATATTAAAACCTGGACAGGTTGCTGGTTTGGTAAAAGTAACAGTTGACTGTCCTCCACTTGGAGGCCTATGTCTTTTCCAAGAGTGACAGACACAGTGGACCCTTGACTTAGGAACTCAGTTCCTTCCTGAGGGCTGGATGTAACTCAGAGTGGTCAACTGAAGGCTCAGGCTCCTCTTTCTAGACAGCCTTCAAAGTCTCTCTCCTGGACACAGGCAGGTCTCAGTGTGCTTAGAGAGACGCTGGCCAGGATTCCTCCATTGACCCCACACAGGAAAGGATGTTACCATATTCCTTCCAGAGCTCTTTAAGGGCTAAATCTGTATCTGAGTCCATCTGGAAGCACAAGCAGCTAGCATTTAGGTTCTAACATAAAACTTTCTAAGTGCAAAATAAAATTCCAGTTGTAAACCAAGTTGTTTGTATGTCAGGCTGGTTGTATCTTGGACCAGTATACTTCTTATCCACACTTAGCTTTTGCACCCTTCCACGGTCACTTCGCTCAGAGTGCACACTGCTGTCCTCCCTGCCACACAAGACTAGGAGTTACCCTTACTGAAGTGGGTATGGCCTACGGGTCAGGTAAATGGATGAAAAGGATAATTCCATTTATACTGTCTTCTTTTAGGACCCGAAGACCACAAGTCATGGCTGTTTTGCAGAAAGATGAAAGAGAGTTAAGTACTTCCCTAGACGATTGGTTTTGGAAATGATAAGCCTTTGGAGATTATTCCTCTAAATAAACTCTTTACAAATACATTTTTCCAGGTAGCTTTAATTATTAGATGTTTTCATCCTTCTGACCATCCATCGCCTTTTAAACTGCTTGGCATTTTGTTTTCTCTGGATTCCTAGAACAGAAAGTTTAATGGAGTAAGAAAATAGGTCTGATTATAATTATGAACTAAAAGTTCCAAAGCCGAAAAGAGTAGAGCTGAATATTACCCCAAGTATTACGCAAAAACTGGACTGCAGCCTTTTTCACTGGTGCTCTCTTGTTGTCAAGAGACAGGAACTTATTTACTAAAAAGTAAAAGAAATAAGAAAAATGGTGCATTAGCAGTTATCAGCATGAGCTGGGGATGTAGCTTAGGGGCACCACACCCACCCGACAAGTACAAGGTTGTGTTAGATCCCTGGTACCAAAAAAAAAAAGAAGAAGAAGAAAAAAATTACCACTAGTTCTTTTGGTTCCTGGACCATACAAAGACTCCTGTATGAAGGCTTTAGCTGCTTGCTGCCTTGAATCCCTCAGATCTTGGTCCTTCAGCCTTAGAGCAACATAGCTTTTCTGGCTATTGATCAATACAAAAGGTCAGAGTAAATGAGGATGACAGGACTGCTTTCATCTGCAGCTTTAGTTTTTCTCTAGTAGTGAATGCAGATAGAACCCAGGGCTCACACAAGAGCTCTAGGACAGAGCTACATTCCACAGCCCAGGTTTTGGTTCTCTGCAGTCCTGAGGATTGAACTCAGGCCCTAAATACTCTGGCCCAAAGCCCCACCACCAAGCTACTCCCAAGCACCTAAATGTGTACTTTCAAAATAGTTTTTTCTGTCTGCTATCCCAAACAATGATAAAAAGTGAAATTCTAATTGCTTATCCACAGATAATGAATACAAGTTACAATGCTATTTTACAAGTAGACTAACATTACTACAGCAAGTAAATGTATCATTATCAAAAATGATTTCTCTGCAGAGGATCCAATTTGAAATGCAGTCGTTTTCTGTACTATGTTAACTTTGAAGGGTTACCTGTACCGCCCATGGTGCAGTGGGGTGTTGTTACCTGACAGACTGTATTTTTTGTACTTTAACTTTCTTGGGGTTACTTCTTTTTTCACATTCTTCATTTTTCTTTTGTAAGTTGACTAAAAAATGAGTTTAATTTTCTCATTAGCCTTTACATAAAAACAAATCAGCAATAATTACTGAAATCCACTTTAAATAACCACTCCATTTTATTTGTAAGAAATATGGGGGCCAGGCTCATGCGCTCCAAGAAGGGACAGTACCATTTAACTGAAAATATCTACAAAGGCACTTGACCCTTAAGAAGAAGTTATTTAAATGAGAACAGTTCATACCTTTTTTTAACTTTACTGGTGATTTCTTGACGCTGCTGAGGCTAAAAAGGGAAAAGAAAAAAAAAAAAAAACCAACAACAAAAACAACTATTAGTAGGAATGGCAGGTAATAAAGATGACTCAAAATGTTATGCAGTTCACAAGGTGTATGAACAATTTGCCACCTTTTACTGCCACCATCATGTTTTTACTGTGGCTTTCACCAGTTCGAGAAAGCAAGTCATTGCTACCCCAAATCCTGACAATCTAGTACTTTAGGACCACAATTCTGTATCTTAGGATACAAAAGACTTAAATATGAGTTAAGGAATCCAGTATTCAAATAGCGGGCTTGTCTCATTATACTTGGGGAAAAAAAGATAAAAGAGAAAAGAGTGAAAACACTAGATCAGTCTCCAAAGAAATGTCAACTGAAAAAGCTGCCCGTCAGAAAAGCTCAAAGCCTGAGGTGATTGGGGGGGAAAGTGGAAGCAAGAGGTGACCCCCTGAACTTGGTTTTTAAGAGACAAAAGAGAATTTGTCAAATAGACCTGCATTTAATGTATGCAAGATCTGAATAATTGTGGAAAAATTCTTTTATTGAGAATTTGAGACCCACTGGCTTAAGTAAAAGGGGGCCAAAATTCTGAACTGAAAGCAAAAAAGGGATCAGTAGGAAAGAAAGCAAATATTTAGAAAATTAAATTCAGTAGTATTTGACTGATTCCATGTGATATAGCAGGAAAAGGACAATTACAGCTTTTGGCTTTAAACATTCAGCATGTTGCAAAGCTGCTAAATGAAACGGAAAACAGAACAGGCTGGTGGCAGGTAAGGAAAGCTACTGAAAAGCAGGTTTGAGAAGCCTGTGGATAATGTGAACAAAAGCAGGCCATTTCCTCCCATTTTTTAAATATCACTGTGTAGCTCTTCAATTTAGGCTCTGTGTTTTCTTCCATTATATGGGTTCAAGTAAATGTACCAGTTTGTAATTCAAATATGCGTATATGAAGCAAGAAATACAAGAAGGTATGTCACTTACTCAGTTTGTGAAGCTGTAGTTAATTGCTCTAGAACAGTGTCTGGAAGGAGTTTTCTTTTCTTTTAAAATAAATCATTTAAAAGTAAGTTAAAGTGATACACAAGCATGCTCGTAATCCCAGCCTACAATCCTAGTACTTGGGAGGCGGGGGCAAGAAGAGCAGTGAGAATTCAAGGCCAGTTTCAACTCCTAATGATCCTACCACAAAAAAACGACGCACATGAAGATCGATCTGGAGGTACTTCTTAAATTACCACTTGTAAAGCACAGTCTATTTAAGCAAACAAATGAATTAAGCCAAACACTGTCCCCGATATCTAGGCTGGGGGAAGACTGCGCCTACAAAACTCAAAAGCCCTCCCGTATTTTTCCAGAAGTTTTGGTGAAAAGCGGGAAGGAGGTCTACAGGTTCCCGACTCTCAGGTCACTGTTAGGAAATCACGCCCCTGTGCCAAGCCTGACAGCAAAGCAGCGACCAGTGTTTGTACAGTGCTTAACTTTACAAATCTTATCTCCCACAATCTAGTTTCAGATTAAACACCCCGCTTCTACGAAACTAAGTATAATCAGAGTTAGTTGAGTGTCAAAGCTGGGACCCTAACTCTTAGGACTTCAAATTCATAACACTTCTCTCTCATTTTCAATAGGGTCGACAGACGCGCGCGGGCATCCTTTTTAACATTTGTAACTTCACCCCCTACGCTCAAACTGCGTCAAACATGGAATTCTAGCCCGGGCCAGGTAGAATCAGACGGAGACACCCCTTCCTCTAACCTTTTGTTCGATAAACAGCTCCTCGCGCCGCTTCCTCTTCTCCTTCAGGAGCGTTTTGTCCCTGCACAAGGGGGGACAAGTCAGCGCGGGACGACCGCCCGGTTGGGAGCCGAAAACTCCCGCCAGCCGCGGGCTCCGAACCTGCGTACGGTCTCGCGCACTCGCTGCTCCTCTGCTCTCGCTTCCGCCTGGGTGCTGGCGAAAGTCAGCTCCTCGGGAGCCTCGTCGTCAGACTCTTCGTCCCCGTCTTCGTCTTCCTCCAGAGGTTCCGCGGCCGCGCCGCTGCTGGGCTGCCCGAGCAGCAGGCCGTGCTCGGCCTCCTCCTCCGAGGCAGGCTGGCCCTCGTCCACCATCGCCTCCGCCGAGGCGGGGGTACGGGACGCGCGCGGCCGAAGCTGCACCATGATGCGGGCGGCACGGGAACGTCTGACCTCTGGCCCGGAAGCACTTGTAAGCCGTGTGCGACGCCAACGAGCTGGCGCTAGAAGGTTTGATCGCCCCCTGCAGGTTCGGAGGTCCGAGGACAGGCATCGCGCGTGCTCTGAGGAGCGGAGTGTGTTGTCCCGGGCTGGCTCCCTGGGACTGGTACCACTGGGTGGGTGCCTCACCTACCAGTGCCATAGGCTTCCGCGTGGTCGGTCCAGCTTGTTAGAGTTTGTGGGTTCGGCTCCACCCACCCGAGCTCTGAGTCTCCTGGGAAGAAGTGCGCCGCGGCGGAGGACACTAATGCGTGTCAGGCCTGCTGTACCACACGAGGGTCCGGCCGGAGTCCTCGTCCCAGATGCGTGCCGCCGGCTGTGTCTGTTCCTGTGCCTTCCTTGCTGCCTGCTCCGTTATCACGGAAGCTCTGTACCCGCTTTGGTGCCCTTGTCCGGCGGGGACCTAGGGACCTTGAACAGCAACTGCCGGTGGCGAATGCTACAAGTATCCGGAAAGAATGAGGGTCACCTCGCTTATCGTATGACCCTTTGTGTGCAAGTTATTTTCCCCAACGTATGTTCTGTGATGCCATCACCCCCACCCCATCTGTGCTGCTAAATGTTGCGTCATCCCTGCACACACCGGGCAGATTCACTGTCCTGCGCTTGTAAGCGCTGTGGCTTCCACCGATATGCATGCTCGCGGGTAGAGCTCTTGTTTATGCTTCAAAACCCTCCCCTCAGGCTGAGTTCAAGCACCTCGGATTCATTCCCCCACCCCCTGCCACTCAGCCGTCTCTAATTGCACTTCTCTCTGAATCTTGCACACATTTCTAGTACTATAGTACCCACACTGTACAATAGTATTCAAGGAGTCGTTCAACTATTCTGGGGGCTTCAGGATGAGGCTCAGATCTTGCTTATC
Organism: Petromus typicus; assembly: GCA_004026965.1. Taxonomy (NCBI): domain Eukaryota; kingdom Metazoa; phylum Chordata; class Mammalia; order Rodentia; family Petromuridae; genus Petromus; species Petromus typicus. The sequence goes on from PVIR01000482.1 coordinate 162,277, forward strand.
ATTTATCAAAATGGTTCAATAAATAGTTCAATAATTCTTTATCAAAAAGCAAGTCTACTATAAAACAACAAAACCAAATATGAACAGTTAATGACAACACAAGAAAAAAACAAAGCTACTGGAACCCAAACAAGTCTGTTCCCTCCGAGTCATCGTCAGAGAGAAACTACAAATCAGCACCGCACCAGGACAGCTGCTGCCTCCCGCCCTGAACACAGGGCGGTGTTTGCAGTGGATTTGGAGACGCCCACGGCTGAGCCGGCTGAACGTACGTGGTGGTTCCCAAGCTCAGGACCTGCTTCATAAGCGTTAGAAAGCTTCACCTTAGCGCACAGCCCTGAACCCACCCTTGACCCACCTAACCTGAGAATCAAGGCCTCAGGGTCCTGGCTGGTTGCCCATGCGTTTTGAACCTCTTTCGTGCCCACACAAAGGGCCTTTGAGTTTATTAAATGATGGTTTTTAAATGCAGTTCGGAGTTTGGCATGAGATCCGGCCGATCCTTGGGTGAGCCACATATTGGCCTTGTTCTTATTCCTCATCCATCCTGGTTTTTTATCTTATTCTTTTCCCTCTCTCCCTCCTTCCTTCCCTCCTCTTCCTTCCATGAGTTCTTGTTGTAAATTACTGCATGTTCTTTGAGGTAAAGCAGCCAAAGTATTGACAAGGGCCCCCCCAAAGACATCTCTTGGGGGAACATCTTCACATCATAAATTCCCTACTGTAGACAGTGACCTCACTTTCCATCAACATTAGTGCAAAAATCAGTCAAAGACCAGGATTTTCTACCCTTCCATCCATTCCAGTGAGAAAACTATGTCAAGATAAGTAACATTTAAAAATAGTCCCATTACGGGTTTTCCCCTACCAATAACAATCAGACACAAATGTAAGACCCTTACAATTCAGTGCACACCAAGCAGCCATCAACTTTATATTTCTCCGATTTAATCCAACCAGTCACTTGGCAATAATCAGAGTCAGGCCAAGGAATCAGAGAGCATTTTTAGGTCTTCCAGGATTCAGCTCACACTGTTTCACTATTTCATGCTATTTCACCAGGCTATTTCTCCTGTGTGTGGCTGGTTCTTTGCGATGCTGAGATTTCTTCCTTTCCCAGGACACTTAAATAGTTTCAGTTTCATGACGAGCGAGGGCTTCTGGAAGAGTTGTCCCACAAGGTCCCTGAAAATAAAACCTAAATGGAAGGACCAAAGACAGCAGGGTTAGGAGCCAGAACTTAGTGAAAGCAGCCCACAGCTGCAGTGAGTCCCAATCTTTCTTCCAATTCTGTGGTTGCTTTTCCACCTTATAGATGGAATCTGTTGAAGTACAAGTCTTAATTTTGATGAAGTTCAACTTACTCACTTTTCTTATGTTTCTTGTGTTTTTAGTGTTATATCTAAAATGTTTAAAATTAATCTGAGGTCACAAAGATTTACTCCTAAATGAAGGCAATAGACAGGCTTGGCTGGGCTAGTTTCGCGTGGCCAGTGTTATTGTGATTCCACCCTCAGCCAAACCAAGACTGCCTACCTCTTCAATCAGTCTACAACCACCAGCCTCTGCACATGCTTCATCCGTGACTGACTCCACTCTTATGTTTACGCCCTCTAATGTTTACTATAAATATGACTGTATTTTGCATTAACGGTGGAAAAATTTGTGTCTCTGAGACATTCCCTGGAGTCTGCAGTGTGATTCCATTCGCCTCAACTGCCTGATCCGAGTTTTTCCATTCCTGCAAAAACATTTCAACAATCTTTCAACACCTATATCCTCCTTTAAGAATTTCATAGTTTTGACTCTTCCATTTAGGTTAAGTATGTGAGTCACTCAGGGTAAACTTTTGTGACTATTGGGATGAAGACCTAACTTCCTTCCTAGATATCCAGCGACACTGGAGCACTGGCGACCATCCTCCACCTCACTCCCACCCCACGCGACACATACTGCACTGTCCTGACAGCCTTCTCAAAAACCAGTTGGCCACAAAGGACAGCATTTACTGGACTCTCAGGTCGATTTCACTAATTTTATATCTGTCTGTATGCCAGTACTATACCACCTTAACTACAGCAATTCTGTAATAACTTTTGAAATTAGAAAGTGTAAGTTCCCCAAATTTATTTTTGCTTTGGCTATTCTGAGGTCCTTGAATTTCCATATGAATTTTAGGCCTACTTTATCAATTTCTGCAAAACGGCAGCTGTCTTGATAGAGACTGGAATGAACCTACAGATCAGTTTGGGGAGGACAGCCGTCTTAAAAATAATAAGTTGGTCTGACCTAAGCACATGGGACATATTTCCATTTAATTAGATCTTTTTAAATTTCTTTAAACAATGTTCTGTAGTTTTTAGAGTTTAAGCTTTGCACAAGAGGCCTTTTTTTTTTTTTTTAAAGAGGTATTGTTAGTTTCTGTGACTTATGCACAAATGAAAAACTGCTGGCCCAGAGCTTGGGCTGTCGCTGAGTAGAGGGATATGCAGAGGGGACTAGGGTCACCTCAGGCACCTCCCTTGACGAGGAGCCTGCGTGAGTGTCTACAGCACCTGTCTGATCCCCATGGAGACTTGAGTCTCCCAGCGAACTGAGGAGGCTTCTAGACATCATGGCTCAGGCCCCTCAGACCAGCATCACCCAAACCGCGGAGGAGGCCCAGGCTGTCAGTGCTTCCAAGGCTGAGAGCCACAACTAGAGTCCACAGGAGTTTCTATCTGTTGCTTATTTATATTCTACCTTGTTCTGCGAAGAAATTAAGCAAACTGGCAAGAATTAAATGTGAAAGCAAGAAACTGAGGGTGAGATAAAACAGCAAAACAAAGGTTCAGGCATCTAATTGAACTTGGGATGGGACTTTAAAACATGCTCTCTAACGATCTACACTTTCCACGTGAATTTGGACAACGGGATCAGTGTCACAGGGTGGCCAGGAATACAAATGAGGGTAAAATCTCAACAATCAAAGAGCTTTCAGAATAGGGAAAAAAGAAAGCCCTTTGGCAACTCCTCTGTAAAGAGACACCTTCACACTAGTCTGCAGTGAGTACTCCTTTCCTCCACAGAGACAGCCATCTGTGTGGGCGGCATGCCCGGACCTCTCTCTGCCTCCCCTCACCCACCATGGCCATGCCCACACCTGAATCTGTCGGTGGCCGGCGTGGTCTCTGTGTTAAATTCAGCCACTGGCACTCCCCTGGCTGCTACCTCGGGGGCGAACATGGCAGCCGGGTAGACCACAGAGGAAGTCCCCACCTGCGAAGCAAACACACAGAAATGGACGGTAGCTGCTCTGTGGGGGAGACGAAACCTTTTTTCAGAAGAACTTACACCAACGCAGGCAGGTCTGTGGTTGCAGACGTGAGGAGAGCTAAGCTGGATGTGCCAAAATAGACGGTGTCCTAGGGACAAGCCGGGAGGTAGGAGGTGACCTTCTGGCCGGCCACTAGCATTTGAAAATGTGTGACATGCAAAAGGAGACGGATGCAAGTAGACACAGTGGCAAAAAAGTGACCGGGCAATCGTGTGGGGCCAATTCTGTGTTTGTTTCTCCTCTTTCAAGTTATACAAATGATAACTAGGGAATACAAAGAAAACACACGCATGTTATGCATGATCCTTCATGATCCACCCCTCAATAATCACTGTTAACATTTTTGTATCTATACCCTTCCACGATGTTTCTTAAGAAATATATTCTTACAAACATCATTTATAGGGATGGAAAGATCAGAGCACGTTTTGTACTCTAGCTATTCCGTCTTAACAATTCATCAGGAACGATGAAACGATATGCAGTACTGGCACTCATTGTTCAGGGTTTTGGAAAATCCTGAGCCCCGGGCCGGGGGGACCTACCACCAGGCACAGGTCACAGCGCTGGAGCTCGCGGTAGGCCTCCTCCAGGACTGCGGGGTCCAGGTTTTCTCCGAACCACACCACGTGGGGCCGCAGCAGGCCCCCGCACCCTGCCCCCTCGCACCTGGAAAGGTGGACCGGAAGTCACCCGGCCAGTTCGCAGGGGTACTGCAGGAAGGCTGGGCTGCCTCGGAGCCCTCCCGCCTACCCAGCCCCCCCATTCCCTGTGACAGCCCTGGACACGAGTCTAAGCCTGTCCTGTCCTGTCACAGAGCCGCTTTGTCATCCACTGAGCTGCGATAACGTGGCTTCAGCCCAGCCCCTAAAGAGCTTTTCCTTTTCCAGTTACTCCATTACCTTCCTCGGCACAACCCTCTGTGACCGAGACCCGGATGCCACTTTTGTCCCAGGTTGGTTTCTGAAGCCTCAGAACACCCTCCTTCCCCGCCATCAGCCACCACCGTCCCTCGCTCTCAGACGCGCTTCTGTGGAGACCTGTGACAGCCGAGTCCCGCGGCATCCCCTGCTGTGTGTCTCTCACTCCATCCCCCTCCGCGTCACGCCCTTTCCTCCTGCACTTCCTAGACTCATCTCCCAAACACCACTTTCATCACATCTGTCCACCCAGGGGACCCCTAGACCCTCTGTGCTCTCAGACTGAAACTTCAGAATTTAGCAATGAAACCCTTATTTTAAAAAAATGCATTTTGTGGTTAAAATAATCCAGAGAAATATTAACATATTTTAATCTACTTTTCAGGCATTGTGCCTGGGTTTTGGTTTTGTAGTACTGGAGATTGAGCCCAGGACCTTTCCACTGTGCTACATCCCCAGCTTTTCCCAGTATTTAGTTTTACTTTTTGAGACAGGGTCTTGCTAATTTTCTAAGTTGCCCAGATTGGGCTTCACCTTGAGATCCTCCTGCCTCAGCCTCCCAGATCTGCCATGCCTGGCTGTGCCAGTTAATCTTAGCTGTCAACTTGACTGTACTAAGAGACCGGAGAAGTGACCGGCTCATGGGCCACTGCACTTATCGCTGGATTAGTCCCTGATGTGCACAGCTGAAGGTGCTCCTGAGAGGTGAGTCCAGGTGGAAGTGGGGTCGCTGGGGGCCTGCGGAGGGGGGGGGTCTTCTCTGTGTGCACTGGATCCCGGCCACCAGGAAGCGAGCACCCTTCTGCCATGGCGTTCACTAACACAGCCGCCAACCAGGGACTGAGCCCTCCGGCACTGTGAGCGAAACAAAGCTGCAGGCATCGAGTGTTCTGTTCCAGCACTGGAAAGCTGGCCAGTACCCAGACGGTGAACACTGAGAACTCTGACAGTAAAGCAAACGTATTTTAACCTTGTTTAATCTAATGCTACTTGTGTGAACACATGACACCTTTTTATTTTTTCTAAGCAATACCAAGGCTTCATGGACTAGTCTAGTCCTCAAGACACTCTTGGAAATACTCTTACTTTTCCTTTGTCTTTCTGAGACAGGGTCATGCTATACAGTTTAGGCTGGTCTTGCACTCATGGCAATCTTCCTGCCTCAGCCTCCTGAATGCTGGGATTACAGGCATGCACCACCATGCCTAGGGTTCAGAAACACTGTTTCTCAACATTTCGTTTTGAAAAAGTAACATAGAAAAATTTTCAAGGTTTAAAAAAAAAATCTACAAAAATGCTGTTTGGTCCCTTGCATGATCATTACTGTTTACCTAACTTTGGATTAATACCACTGAAGACAAGGAGAAAGAAAAAAAAAAAAAGGAGAAATAAGAGAAAGAAACCGGAATCTAACATTTCCCAACTAATTACAAGAAACCCCCTTCTGTGCTCTTTGTGCCCTGGAAAACCACCTGTCACCTAACAGCCTCAAGAACTTTCCAGACCTCAAATTATCTGCCAGACACAAACCAAAAGGGGACTGAGGCAGGGCGCTGTGGGATGCACTAGTGTCCAGCTACGTGGGAAGCTGAGGCAGGAGAATCTCTTGAGTCTGGGAGTTTGTGACCAGCCTAGCCAAGATAATGAGACTAGTCTCTTAAAAGCGAAGAAGAATAAAGGATGAGTGGGTTTGAAAGATGTGCATTTGGTGCATCTTTTGTTCTCTCACCCTTGGCTTGCCAGGTCAGGGCTGGTTTCTGCATCTGTGCAGAAATGCATTTATGCATTTAAATCAATCCTATTGTCTCTCTCACTCTCTCTCTTTTTTTTTTTTTTCCCAATCTGGAACACCAAATACAAAGGATTTTTACCCACCGGGGAAGTTCTTCAAGTGGGATTTTGGTATCTGCAGCTTCAGGTTTAGGAGCACTGAGGTAAATAATGTCAGAAGAGAAAAAATGTCATTGGTATCATCAAAGAAACAAAGAAATAACATAACCTCTACACTGACAGCACGTGGTAGGGGCAGCTAACTAGGGAGTGCTATCTTAGGAGGGTACAGGAAAGACAGAGGACGCTAGGGGAAGGGCTGGCCTGATCAGGTGTGCTAGTAGGCCTCATGATTTACACTACACTTTGGCCTCATTTGAATCTTCTGAGAAGACATGATACTAACATACTACTCATATAATTTATACTGTTCCCCAGTGACCAAGTTGGTCCCTAATAGTTTAAGTCCATTCTTAATGCATTTTTAATACTAGAATAGTCCATATACATTATAGAAATGTTGAAAATTTCAGAATGACTAAGAAATAAAAATCATCCATAATCCTGCTGCTTCTGATACTGTGAATTTTTAAAATTTTTTTCTTAGTGTTTCAACTAATTTTCTGATACGAAGAGCATGTACAGTACATGTATTTAAATCAAAACTTGGCTAGGCTGGTCATGAACTCCTAGATTCAAAGGATTCTCCCACCTCAGCTTCCAAGTAGCTGGACACTAGTACATCCCACAGCACCCCGCTTCAGTCCCATTTTGCTTTGTGTCTGACAGATAATTTGAGGTCTGGAAAGTTCTTGAGGGTGTTAGGTGAAAGCTGGTTTCTCAATGCACAGGAACTATATACTATCACATATAGTATATACTGTTGCATAGAGTTTGGCATCCTATAGCTTTTTAATTACCATTATAAATTATTAGCAAAATATTTCCTTTATCTTTTTTTTTTTTGGTTTGTTCCAAGGATTGAACTCATGACAGGACCTTGCACTTTCCAGGCAGGTGTGAATTTCTTTTATCTTATGGCCTTACTGTGTCTAGACTTATTTCTCATAAATATCCATGGGAATCTTCAATAAATATTCAATTTTCTATGTGTCTGCTCAACTTAAAGAAGAAAACAGCATATATTTATTTTATAGTGCAGTATAATTACCCTTTTCCTGATAAAGCTGGGCAAATTGGGTTCTTGTAATTCTCAACTACAGATCTACAAGAGGTACACTGAGTCTTAAATATGGTACCTGAAAAACACACAGTAAGAGGTCCAGAAGTTAGTACAATCAAGAGCAATCATCTCAAGTATGCGCAGCTTGAATCTGGAAGGTTCCAAGAGGCCCATTTCCCCCCAAGGGTCCTTAGCTTGGTGCTCTTGGGAGGTGGCAGAACTTTGAGAGACTAGACCCAGTTGGGAGTCTTCTGATCACGTGTAGCTGTGCCCTTGAAGGTGATACTTGCATCCCTGGCCGCTCCGCTTTCTCCCTTTTTGCTTCCCAGTCTTCATGAGGCAAACATCCTGCTGCTCCTCACCATGATGTGCTGCCTGACCATGGACTGAACCTCCAAATCTATGAGCCCAGGTTAACCTTTTCTTTTTATTATCTCAGGAACTGAATTATAATAATGAAAAGCCGACCAACACAGGTACAAAATAATTTAGCTCACATACAATCATTTTGGCAAATGGACCTACTCTAGGCAACAGAAGAAACGTAAAGGTATGTTGTTCTACTGAACCCGGCAAGAACAAATGCCCTCAAGGACTTTGTCATCTGGAGGAAAATAACTAACTTTTGAATGTGCTTTCAAATAGCCTGGAAGAAATCTTCAGATGGGATTGAAATTATCAAGAGGGAAGATGGAACTTGACCTAGAGCTAAGGGCAGGATTAATTACATGTATCAAGTTTCAATGGCATGTACTATGTTTATAAAATCTTAATATTGATTTAATAAACCTTAAATCTTCTATACAAAATCAGCTCAAGGAAGAAGTAATTAATGAGTAAATAAGGAATTCTTAATACTGGAATCCATTTATTGAGCTGAAGCGGTAATGGCGGCCATGGTTTATGAAGTAGCCGTCATGTGCCTGGGTGCTTCACACCTGCGTGCACATGGACTCTCTCACCGTGTCCACTCCTCCTTCTCTGCTCTCTCTCATGCTGAGCCAGTGGAGCTTGCCAACCACTTCCCAAACACAGGCTTGGTCACAGGCTCCAGTCAGGAGCAGGCCTAGCACTCCCTCCCTCCAGCCAGGGCTTGGCCACAGGGCAGGGCCCAGAACCCAAGGGAGGTCAGCAGAGTCCTATCCTGAGACTCAGCTTCCTAACAACAGGGAGCCTGGAGCCACCAGAGGCAGCCGTGCCTGATCCACTGAGGCAGGTCAGCTGCAAAGGAAGCTGAGAAGCAGCAGGGGACAGAGGGTGGGAGGGAAAGGAAGGTAACACTGATCACTAAGAAGTGGGCCAATCTGGCTAGACAAACAACCCCCAGAAATTACAGCCAAAACACCATTTCCTTAGAGGAGGAAAATGACATCTACTTTTCTGTGACATCCTTCTACTGACACTTTTTAAGACCCACAGAGACCCAACATCAGACTGGCAGAGCCTGGGGGAGTCCCGGAGTGCACAGGATGCTTCACCCTGACCCCCCTGCCAAGCTGGCTGAGAAGCTGACTGTCCCATCCCAGGGAGTCCCGGAGAAGCAGGGGCGCTCTCTTAGGGGACCCGTTGTATCAGTCCACTGGGCAGACAGGAACCTTACACACAATGCAGACCTCTTGTGTCTGAGTCATTCAGAAGAAGGAGACAAGGAGAAATGAACTCCGAGCCTGTATCACTCATGTGCCATACACATAGGATGACATAGTCTCTACAACCGAAGTTTTTCATGTCGTGTTTGTAATTGGCGTAACAATTACAACAATCGATGGGATACAGTCTGGTCCCTGTCTACAGGTTTACAGCATGTACTGCTCTGAATGAGGCTCTTCGTATTTTCGTCTTCTCTCCCAATTATCACTTCTTTGTGTTTGAATCCCTCTGCATAAGAATAAAATAACAAGCCTAAGGATAATAACATAACATATCGTGGTTTAGGCAGATTATTCTCTAATTGTCAAGATAAGATCACAATGTATCTTGACATTGATGGCGTCTTCAGTTTGGTGAAATGAAAGTTTCCTTTTATTTTTATTTAAAAGAGAGTTCTCATCATTTGGAACCCAAGACTGCTGACTTGTACAACCCATAGTCTTGTGTCCCCTGCCCGGATCCTGCAGATGGTAGATCTGCCTTTGATCTCCTTGGGGCAAACATGGTCAAGGAAGCAGAAGCAGATGTCAAATGCTGGGGTTAATAGGTGAACACAAGAGGAAGCCTCTGGAGGTAGGTAGTGCACTACCTTCCTCACCTGGTGGGCTCAAATTTGGGCAAAGCCCGAAACCCTTGCTGAGCATGCACACAAATCCATACCCATAAACCACCTGTTCAGGGACTTGTGAGCCTCCTGACTCAGCCTCCCAGAGTGCACCACACCTGACTCGGGTGCTTGTTTTACAGCCCGGTTTCCCTCACCGTGGATCTCCAACAGGTTCTTGGTGCCAGCCCTGCGGTGCAGCTCGTCGATGTTCTGGGTGATGACCATGACCCGGCGGCCCTGCTTGCTCAGCCGGGCCTCACACTCGGCGATGGCCCGGTGCCCAGCATTGGGCTCCTTGGTCAGGATGACGCTGCGCCGGTAATGGTAGAACTCCCACACCCGCGAGGGGTTGCGGGCAAAGGCCGTGGGGGTGGCCAGTTCCTGGGGGCATAGAGGAGATGCAGGTTTGGGAGGTGAAGAGCAGGCTTCGCCTCTAGGACATGGCACTGGGCAAGGCGGGGGGCGGAACTTCCAATGCCCACTGCAGGAACCTAGGACCCAGCCCAGGATGGAAGGAAGTGACAACATACGCCAGCATCTGTCAACACAGACACTGAAGGGGGGGGGGGGGCGAGGGAGGTTCCTGAACTTGCACTCCATGAAAAACCAGCTGCTACAATCGGAAGTCAGGTGTTGATTATAAAACTGAGGCGTGCCTTCGTGCAGCCAACACAAACCGACGGAGCACCGACAGCATGCCAGGCTCTGACTTAGTGAATAAAACGGACAGAATTCTCTGCTCTCCAAAATCGAGGACTTTCTGGACCAGAGACATGGGATGGGGTGGAGATGATGGACCAAAATGGAGTGTTCTGGAGAGACGGAAACAGTCAATCTTAGCTACAGGCACAGCTCAGTGGTAGGGAGCTCACCCAGCATGCGCAAGGCCCTGGATTCTACCCTAGCACTGCAAAAAAAGGAATGAGAGGGAGCTGGGGATTTAGCTCAGTGGTTCCTGCACTTGTTTTGCAAAGGCAAGGACCCAGGTTCATCCCCGGTAACCACATACAATACTGGGCATGGAGACTCACACCCAGCAGCAATCAGTACCACATACCACAGTGCCGGGTGTGGTGGCTCATGCCTGTAATCCCAGCACTCGGGAGGCAGAGGCAGGAGGATTGCTGTGGTATGAGTTTGAGCTGAGCTCAGGGCCAGCCTGAACCACAAAGCAAGACCCTGTCTCAAAAAAAAAAAGGAATGAGAAATGTCCTATATCTTCTATATCACAGTCAGGTTGGTGGCTATACAACTTTATCTATTTTCTAACATTCACTAAATCATACCATTAAAATTAGTGAATCTTACTACATGTATATCTCAAAAACTGGATTTTTTTTTTTTTTTAATACAGGGTCTCATTTTGTAGTTCAGGCTGGCCCTGAACTTACTATGTAGCCCATGAGAGCCTCAAACTCACAGCAATCCTCCTGCCTGTCTCCCAGGTGCTGGAATTACAGGCATGAACCACCATGCCTGGCTCCAAAATTAAATTTAAGACAGCTGAGCTAGCACATATGTATAATCCTAGCACTTTAGGAGGCTGAGGCAGGAGGACTGGAAGTTTAAATCCAGCCTGGGCAACTTAGCAACTTAGTGAGACTCTATTATAAAATAAAAAATAAAAGAGGGTGGGAATATTGCTCAGGGCAAAGGAGTTGGGTTCTATCTTGAGTACTACATACAAAAAAATTGAATTTTAAAAAATACCTGTAGAGATCAGATAAGAAGACTGAGGCCCAACTGGCCTTCCCGGCGAGCACTGAGGAGCACGAGGGCGAGCGAGCGAGCTGCCATGCCGCAGCGTGAAAACACCCGGCTCGGCCGGTCACTCGGAGAAGCACCGTGGAGGAGGGGGACGGGGAGCCTGGGGAACTCTCACTGCTCCTGCCCGGGTTGGAGTGAATGAAGCCGAGGTGTGCCCGTCATTCGGGGCTTTGTGTCGGAGGGAGACACGAGCCCTGAGGGCCCCAGATTCTAACCTGTTTCTGTGTCTCTTTGTGTTTCATCTTCATCATCCCGTGCTCAGATTTGAGCCCAGCTCATAGGCTGGTTCCTACACAGATCCACACATATTTAGATTCATGTTATAGCCTCCATATAAATAAGCATCAAGCTCTAAGACAGGAACAATTCAATTTTACTTTTTATTTTGAGACAGGGTCTCACTTTTGTGGTTCAGGCTGGCTCTGAGCTCAGCCTCCAACTCACCTCACAGCAATCCTCCAGCCTCTGCCTCCTGAGTGCTGGGATTACAGGCGTGAGCCACCACGCCCAGCACTGTGGTATGTGGTACTGGTTGCTGCTGGGGTGAGTCTCCAGGCTTAATATGGTTTGTGGTTACCAGGGATTGAACCCGGGCATTTGCGCTTGCAAGACAGGCGCCGGAACCACTGAGCTAACTCCCTGGCCCTCAATTTTAGTTTTAATGTAGGGATGGTGTGATATAGCTCAGGGTACCACATCTGCCTGGCAAGCACAAGATGTTGAGTTTGATTCCTGGTACTGTCAAAAAAGAATAATAAAAGAAAATACATAATATTTAATTTTAAATATTTCTGGAAAAGTAATAAATTGTGCTAAGATTTCCCAATTTCACTTTTTTTCTTTTTCTTTTACAATATTAAGCATTGAACCCAGGCCTTGCAAACACTAGGTAACATGCGAGGTAAGTGACCTACATCTCCAGCCCTTTTTTTTTGTTTTGTTTTGTTTTGTTTTTTTAGGTTTTTTTGAGACAGGGTCTCGCTTTTGTGGTTTAGGCTGGCCCTGAGCTCAGCCTCAAACTCACATCACAATCCTCCTGCCTCTGCCTCCCGAGTGCTGGGATTACAGGCGTGAGCCACCACGCCCGGCACTGTGGTATGTGGTACTGGTTGCTGCTGGGTGTGAGTCTCCATGCCCAGTATTGTTATGTGGTTACCGGGGAATCGAACCCGGGCCCTTGTTGCTTGCAAGACAGGCGCCAGAACCACTGAGCTAACTCCCCGGCCCTCTCCAGCCCTTTTAAAAAACTTCTGAGACAAGGCCTCGCTGAATTACCCAGGCGGGTCTCACGCTCACCTCACCAAGCAGCTGGAAATGCAGGTGTGGCCACTGCTCCGGCTCTGACTCCTGAATGCACTTACCAGGAGCAATTTACTTTTTTACTTGAATAAATTAACCTATTCATTGTAGAAGGTAAGGAAAGTAACCACTTTGCTTAAATCCGCTACCTTAATCATAAGGACTCTGAGTGATGCCAAAACCGACAGGACAAAAGGGTCACCGCATTTCCAAGCTTCCGCTCTGCCGGCGCACAGGTCCAGTCAGCCTGGCGCGGCCTCACTCGCAGGGCCCATTACTGCGCCGGACACGCGCCTCACCTCGGCTTTCCACTTCCTCCAGTAGCCGCCCGCGCCTCTGAACGTGGGGATTCCACTTTCAGCACTGATGCCAGCCCCGGAGATGATGACTATGTGCTTGGCGCTTGCAAAGCACTTCCGAAAATCGGCCATGTCTAGGCAGAAGGAGAGCTGTGTCAGGCCCCGTGCCATCGGCACATTTCACCTGTACGAAGTTTCGCTTTCAGATCCTCAAACAAGTCATTTCCGCATCGTGAGGACATCATGTCACATGCATTGTCTTAAAGCCTTTGCATCTCAGCTTTGTCTCCTGCCCCACTGTGTGATCTGGGAAAGTCCTTCCCTTCTTCTCTCACGGCGCACAGTAGGTTTGCTTTAGAGCGGAGTTCGGTGTAGACTGTAAAAGGTGGGTGCTGGGAGCCCACCTTTCTTCATGCCGCTTTGTATCTGTGTGAGGGCCAAGTGGAGGGCCCTTGGGTCCCACGGTCCCAAACTCCCCTCCAAACTGACCTGCCCCCTCAGGATCTTGCTGACCCCATCTTGTACACAGAGACCAAAGGTGGCCTTTCCCCGGAAGCAAGTGCCCTCATCCCAGGACAGCAGAAGGAGTCAGGCTTGGAGCTGACGGGCACTGAGCGGCTGTGTTTCTCTAGGGAAGAAAGCTGGACCAGGTACAGCCTGTGCTGGAGTAGCTCTCCTCTCCCAAGCCCTGCTGACCAAACACTGGGTCCACGGCAGGGCAGGCAACAAGGATACAGAGCTGTTCTGAAAGGAGAAGAGAGACTTCCTCCTCCATCCTTGCCACTGGTGAAGCAAGTACCGGCCCAGCATTGTCCCAGATGCAGAAATGTTCGGGAATGGCCAACCTGTGTCAGGACTAAGTGTTTCAGCTGAGA